>JAYKAV010002918.1:407776-535681 GCA_035582835.1 Phoebastria nigripes
GACAGGCAGCTTTCCAGCCACTCCTCCCCCAGCCTTTAGTAGCCTCTCTCTTTAGCTGGCTATAAGTAGCTGTTATTTTCTGTCTGATGGTCACTGTACACAGCTGGACAGAGGACTGTCCCATTTCTATGTGTTTACAGAGCATCTCGTGCTGCGGTGTCTGACCTAGCGCTGGAGCTCCTCTGTCCTTGTAGGACACGTGAGCCATTATGAATTTTGTTTTGTTTTGTTTCTTCTCCTAATTGTGGAGAGCTGCTGCTCTCACACCACCCTCGGTTAGGGTAAGCGCAGGATTGGGATGGCGACATGCCGAGGAGTTTTGTGCCCCAGGAACACCTCTTATCCGAGAGCTGACGCTCAGTTCGATCACAGCCACACATTGTGATTTTGTGTCTCACGGAAGAAAATGACTTTGGTTTTTGGAGGGGAATGCCGAGGACCGTCTGCCCAGCAATGTCCCTGACCCTGAAACCCGGGYGCGTGGCACAGCGGGCACCAGTGGTGGCTCACAGCAGCACAGAGGCAGGCAAGCAGCAGGGTGGTACTTGGAGGAGCTTGCTTTGCTGACAGCTGAGGAACTGAGCCGTGGCGACTCGATTGCAGCATATTATGAACTCTGAGTACTTCACTCTAAATCTCTTCTGGCTCCAGTGAAATGTTTTATTATGAAGACGCCCCAGTAACAAATTCGGAGGGCAATTGTGTTTCCTCCGCAGTTTTTCTGAGAGATATAAATATATCAGAGGAAACACCATATATATTATCTACAATATTTTTCTCCTTTTCCCTGAAGTCCTCAGTGTGCCTCCGTACCTTTGGGGCCATAGAGGACTTGCTGTTGCCAATAATTTCTCAGCATCCTCCTCTGAAGGTTGCAATGGGACACGAGAGAGTTAGACACAAAGCTCAGCTCTTAAAAATACTCATCTAGACTCCACTGGGGAATGGCCTTGCTCTGTGTAAATGTTTGGTTGTAAGTGCAGGAATATTCGCCCCTTTCCTTAGCAGAGCCAGCTGGGATCTACCTAACACTTCATTTAGAAGAAATGGGGGGTTGTGGCAATACTGCCTGCAAGGTGTGCACAGGACCATGAGCCCCGACGAAGGCAGACTGCAGCGATGCCGGGGCTGGAGGGTTAATAAACACTACGAGCAGCCCATAAAATACCCCTTGCTTTCCCCGGCTGCCAATGCACAGAATGCAAATCAACCCACCTGTTAATGTTGCAGCATAAATAGAGGCTGAAGGATATTCATGCCGCTTACCGCTAGCTAAAATGTCCCTCAGGAAGCTCTCAATTAGCCTCCTGTCTCCGAGCCTTCACTTGATACAGTCCTTGTTAAAAGATACTGCCAGAGCATTGTGATTTTGGATGCTTAGAAAGAAATTAAGGGTAAATAAAAAAATAGGCCTGCTTGCTAAACTGTGCTGATGGAGGGAAGGAGAGAGGCTGAGCAGGCAGGGGWGAGGGCTGGGCTCCTGTCTGTCACGTGCTCCTCACTCCAGCATCCCCAGGACGTTGCCACCTTTGCATTTCTTTCCAGAMATTTTCCTCTGGGCTAAAAGTTCATTTCAGAGCTAATCAATACAGCAGATGACATGTCGCTGGGGAGCTGTGTCCAAGGGAGGCCCATCCCCTGCCTGCCAGGGGGAYGCCAGCTGAGGGTGGTACCTGGTGGGCAAGGATGTTTCTTTGGCCAAGCCGGGGCTGCAGAAACCCTCCATGAACAGCAGCATCTGGATGAGTGGATCCAGGTGAGGCACTTCCAGTGCAACGTATGAAATAACAGACTTTGTCCCCCTTCTGTTTTCTGCATCACTTTTCCAAGCGCTTACTCTCCTCAGCCTACCTTGCTTGGGGTCCACATCAGGCACCAATGTAGGTCCCACAACCTTTGCATTAAAACCCAGGGTGAGGTTAGGTGGCAAATGAGCACAAGCTTTCAGGGTCATGGTTTTCAGCTCAGATTCTTACCATCCCCCAACCAACCCATTTTAGTACTTTATCTTCATTTCCACTATTACCTGTGTTTATTTTTTAGCCACTAAAAGCACTCCGCCTGTGTTTGCATCTCTGTGTTGCGCTGTGGTGTGCGGGGGTGTATTTGACTCAGGCAGTGTCTCTGGATACTATTCTAAAGCAAGCAATAATAAATAAGTCTACACCACACTGTGCTAATTAGGGAGCACGGCTGACAGCATATTGGACGTCCTCATTTCAAGACAGCCTGAGATGAGGGCCTTCCACAGCTCATGTCTATAATGGGAATCCACCAGGCCATGAGTCTGGGCTAAAAATAGCCATCATAATTAAAAACAGAATTCAAGGCACAAGCAGAGGTAACACAGGCAGATGTATCTCCTTGTAAATACAATATTTAAACACCTAATAAGCATTCAGCTTATCACCAAGAAAGAAGAAGTTAGGAGAAGGTCAGTCCTCCTTCTATTAGTTATGCAGAGAAACAGAATGTATTTGATTTGTTCAATATGTGTCAGATCTTTAATGGGACTTTCATTTACCTGTAATATTTATCATAAACTGCTTTGCAAGAGAAAGGCTGGGTGGAGGGCTCTGGCACTGTATCTGCAGCAGAAATGTCTTTGTGCCCTCTTTGCTCAGATTTTCTCTTTGAGGTATTCCTTGGAGGAGCTCTGCCAGGAGGACAGCAATGAGGTTTGAGGCCAATCACGCCCTGACCGAAAGAAGGGACTAAGGACTCTGTAAACGGGTGGTCATAAATGCAAATGCTCAAGCCAGCGGGGAAGAGTGTCACTGTTTGCAACTGTGTGCTATCGAGTAGAGATGTACATCGTGGTCTCGGTCCTACCGAGGCTGCGCTAAATAAGAACTCACTTTTACTAAGCATTTCTCTGAGACTGTGAAGTTCTAACTGCTGCACAAAGCCCTCCCTGTAGGGACACACTGCAAGGCTTTTGGGGACAGAAATCACCTTTTYCTCCTGTTGATCTCTTGTCTTTGAGGAATCTGAGCTGCCTG
Organism: Phoebastria nigripes; assembly: GCA_035582835.1. Taxonomy (NCBI): domain Eukaryota; kingdom Metazoa; phylum Chordata; class Aves; order Procellariiformes; family Diomedeidae; genus Phoebastria; species Phoebastria nigripes. The sequence goes on from JAYKAV010002918.1 coordinate 410,779, forward strand.
GATCTAAGTCAGTGCTCTTCTCACCCTCGGGCACACAGACAATACAGAATTTGCCCCTGTGTGCAGTTAGCAATCCCCCACGGAGCTAAACCGCTCCGCTGTCATCGTCCAGACAGTGCTAAGGACCACGGGCTACCTCCAGCCCAGGGTGACAGATTTGGCACCATGCACTTGGAGATTGCTTTGCTCTGTGTTGGACTTTCTAGCCAGTAAATTCATCCAGACAGGAGCCTGCGCTCTTTTTAGTGGCTTCTCTCTGTCCCAGCATTGCATGAACCTGGGCCATGGGCAGCAAAGCAGCACTGCTGCCTTTATAGCCATGACCCCAGGAGCAAGAGAAACATTTTGAGGTTCTCCTATGAGCTCATCTGGGGCAGGACAATCTGCTAAAAAGCCAACGTGCTCGTTTTTTTTCTTACTGCATCCCTGCTGTGTCAGGGTCACTCTCTACTTCTTTAACTGGGGACTAGGAAAAAGTGAAGGCTCCAGATCCAAAACGTACATCCTCCTCGCTGCCTGCCCAGAGCTCTGCAGATATGAAGCCAGCTTGTTCGCAGGGCAACCTGGTACATGATTAGACCACAAGTCTGAAAATGATGAGTATCAACTTGGGAGAAGTCCAGGAGCAGAGAGACTTCTAGTAAATATTACCCTGAACCTCAGGACTTGGCTCCATTTTCATGTCTTGTCCTTGGTGTACAAGCCTGGGGCAGCATGCCTGGTGGATGCATTGGATCGATGTTATTCCCAGGCTGTAACTGTTCCATCGCTTGGAGGAGCGGGCTGCATGCGGAATTGGGGCGCAGTGGCTGAAGGCAGGGAAAAGGGATGCTTTGCTTTCCAGCTTACCCCTATTACTTTGCTGATGCTCTCAGTTTGGGTTCCCCAGCTCTGTTACTACTCATTAACAATTTGCTCTGGGTGGATTTAGGACTCATTTAAAGCCAATGAGAAGGGGGAGATCCACTGAAGTTGGTGGAGTTACACCACGAAGAGCACAGCAGAGATGCTAGTCCTGGCCCACTGTGCCCATGGTTACATGTCTTCATCAAAGTGACATTTCTCGCCGCTCGCAGAGGGAACAGCTATTATCTCGCTGTCTGCTGCTAATGAACTTCACCGCAGTGAGCAAAGTCCTTTGGTGGGCATGACTGGTGCTGCTCGTTCCAATTAAAAATGCACAATTAACATCTCGCGCCATCCTCTCCAGCAGAACGACTGTCCGAAAATGTCCCTGATCCTTTCTGTCGTGGGATGGCCCTTGTGCTGTCACTTATCCCCTGACTGGCATGCTGTTAAATACCTGGGGGTTAGCACCGGGTGGCTCGGCCACCCCCCAGCCTCGCAGTCTGGGTGACACACCCGTCACACGCCACGAAGCACAGGGAAGTCGGAGTCGGAGATGTTTTGGCTGAGAGTAGAGATGGCTTCCAAAAACCATTGTGAGAAATTATTGGGAGTCACTGCTGAGATGAACAGCAGCGGGTCAGAGGGACACCGTAAGTGCTTAGTACATCTTGCAGTCGGCATTGCCCAGAGATGGCTTCATCCTCAGAGGATTTGTCCTTTTCTCTCTTTTTTGTTCCCCTCTGGAAATAAGAATTGATATTCCGTCATTTTGTCTAGATGTTTTCACATCCTGACAAGGGATGGGAAGGTTCAGGAAAGAAATAACAATTGCTGTTTTTTCTCCAGCTGGGCTGAGCTCTGTCCTTGCTTCAGCAGGAGTGGGTCTGTGTGCATGTCCATGTGCGTATGCACCGATGTCTGTCCATGGGGCTGTAGATGGAACAGGGTGGGCTTCAGCTGCCCAAACGTGGTACCTAGTGATGTTCAGCATGCCCCAAGGCATCCCAGGCAGGCATGGGACTGCCTGATCACCCACAGGACCTACAGATGCTGGAGGCCGTGAGGGATCTGAAACAGACCCTGGATATCTGCAAGGGCATCAAACACCTATGTGAGAGCTACTGAATCCTGCCCAGCTGACTGAGGAGCACTGAAACTCCTAAGGATGATACAGGAGAAGGAAATCTCCACTAGACTTGCTGGAAGAATTACTTCTTTCCCTTGCACCTCTCTCTCATTCATAAAGAAATGCAACTACCGAAGCACCCTCAAAAAGCAAAGCCTGCAGAGAGGGTGGTGACACCGGCCCGGGAGGGGRGAGAAGGAAGAAGGGAGCCACTAACAGATGCTGTCGGCCTGTTATGCTGACTCTGAGAATTAAAGAACCTGCAAAGAATCAGACCCAGAATGGCAGATTAATTAATAATATATAGAGATAAAGAGGGAACGGGGTCTACCGATGCAGAGGGAACACACACACATAACCCATATACACAAGGAAGAGGGAACAAAGGTTCCGAGTCCTTGAGAAATGTGTTTTCTCTGTAAAATCAGGCATGGGAGACTGCTGCTGCGGCTATTTCACTCTCTATATAACCCGAAATAAAATGTCTCCTTAAATAAAAATCAACCGTAGATGCGTGTGTGTTTCTGTGTCCTGAGAGGCAGAACAAGAACATTATTCTCACCAGGGTGGGGAGAAGAAGGCAATGAATTTTCTGCAAATGTTCATTCATCTTTTCAAATGAATTTGCTTTGTCTGGGCGAGGGTCCATTTTGGCTGTCCATTCACTAGCTGTTCTAACAAAGGAATTTTAACAGCCCAAAAACTGTTGCTACTGCTTTCACCTGGCAGGCAGGATCTCCACGGTTCGTGCTGGAGCGTTTCTAGCCTGGAGTTGAGGATAGAGTTGGTCAGATGACAAGCCAATTTGTTGAGCCTGAAATACTTAATTTGAAATATGTTAGCTAAGACTCCCTCTAATCATATTCAAAGCAAGTCACTACCAATAGCATTTGGCTGATCTGACTCATATTGAGGGACTGGGATTTTCAAAGACACATGGTCCCACGACTTTTTTCTGCGCGTCTGATACACTGCCATTTTAAAGCCCTGCAAAAACATAGAAATCTTTGAAATTGGTGAAATTCCCAAACTCAAGAGCAACTGCATCATCAGGGCTTTTGAAGCACTAGACACAGGAGCTAGACACAGCCCTCGAAGCTGGTGGAGATAAAGTCGGGGAGGATTTGGCTACTGGTAATCATGATGSAGCCAGAGCAAGCCTTGACTCTGCATGCAGGCAAAGAGATCACCCTTAGATTTCCTGCCAGAAACCTCAGAATACAGCTGTAGATACAACCCTTCTCCTCTGATGTCTGAAGGCAGACTTTTTAAGCTTAAAGGGAGAAAAAGAGGTTAAAGGAATATTTCCTTGGGAGTTACTGTCTGTTATCATGTACCATTCCCTGAGGGCTGAAAACAGAAGATACCACTTCATCAGTAAAGCCAAAGATCTTCCCTGTGCTGCCTTTATTTCTTCATACTTGGCCCCAGGAGTAAAGCACAGTGAGTGCCACAGGGAAGAAGTTTCCTTCTCCATTGATTCACCACTCACTCGCACAGGTATACGCACACACACGCATGCACGCACAGCTCTTTCTTTCATCTCTCATCCATAGTCCATGATTTAGCCATTCATAGATGGGACGTTTACGGGAAAGGTTTAGTTCAGTGCTTTGGCAGCTTTAGCAGAAAGGTGAATTTATTTAGGCTGATAAGCTGCAACTAAACATTCACCCTGTGCTCTAGGTCCCTTGACACAACTTAATGTCTTTAGGAAAATGGTGCTGAGGAAGCCTGTAAGAAGAGGTTGCTCCTCTTGAGTAAAGTCACTTGGCTCAGCATCAGGCAAGCATTGCACCAGCACATCAGGTACATGCTGTCCACCCATTGGGGAGACAACTGAGCTCCTTATAACAACGGAACAGCCTCCAACCACCTCCAAAGGTGTAGGACCGGGGGCTTTCAGGGTGATGGTGAATGCCAGCGTTACATTGGTACATGGAATCATAGAATCATTTAGGTTGGAAAAGACCTTTAAGATCATCAAGTGCAACAACATGGTTCTGTGTACACCACTGGAGACCTTCAGACATCAATGTTATGGACCTCTCTACACCCAAGGACAGCAATGCCTTGAAATGCACTGCAGGATCTCATTGCTGCCACGCTGCCATCCCCAGGGGTGGAGGGAAATAAGAGAATCACATTCATAGGATGTCTCCAAATCACACCCTTCTCTTTTCCGAGGGGACAGGATTCACTTGCTGTTCTTTACTCCTACCAAGAGGTGGCAATAAGCAATTCTGTATTGGCCTCAGCAAGTAAGAAAACCTGAATTTTAATTTCCACCAGTCAGTGACACACGTAGTCTCTCCACTGGGTATAGCGTGAGCAGAGTTCCTGGACTGGAAGGGGGAAAGGGAGGGGTGCTGCAATAAAAGCAAAAAAGGACACTTGCAAAGCAAAAATGACATTGATTTTAAAGAGCAAGAGCAAAACTGCCATTTGCAAAGGGCAAAGCATCTCCAGGGAAAACTGGAGAACATTATCGATAGATGGATAATTTGGAAGGAGCACAATATGAGAAGATTGTTTAATAATGAGGCAAGGAATGCTCAATTAGCACATGCTAAAAAAACCTCCCATAAGCAACTGCAGATGATCCAGACATGGTAAAGCCAAACACAAGACTTAGAAGATCGTAAGTCAGTTCCCTTTCCCCCTGGGTAGTGATACTGGCCAAACATTACAATACTATCATCAGATGTGCATATATATGCGCCAACATTCATTTCTTTTTCATTTGGCTTCTGAACCTTGGAGGATGCTTGCAGGTCACATTTGCACAGTACAGAGGGTCAGAAGCTTAATACAGAAGAAAAAGAAAAAGGAAGAGGTCCTCTCCCACCACATGGCTCCAGCAGGCAGGGATGGATAAAGCTAACAAACTCTGTGAGAGATGAAATGACATGGAGAGGGGTGAGCAGGGAGCACTGGAGATCTTGGGGGATGCCTCCATTGCTTGCCTACTCAGTCACTGCTCTTTGCAGCCAGCTGGGGCTGTTTCTATTTTGTGTCACGGATATTATCAAAGCTGACGTCTGTATTGCTGYGGTTCCTGGAGCAGCAGCACATCATCATCTCCCTGCCGAAAGCCTATGGGCAGTCTACAAGGGCAGTGGGTGACCCCTACTTGGGCATGCGGGTGCTGAGTGCTCCAGTGAAGACCCTGTAACCCTGCCTCTGTCTCTGCCTTTGTGCTCACCGTCAGCCTAGGAGGTATCTCAGAGGAGAGGGGTCTTGCCCTTTCCACTTACTGACCCTTCACTCTGCAGCTTCGTGTTATAAAAAAGACCCCTGTTCTCCAGGAGACGATGCTGACGTACCAGGAAGCTTTATGAGACCGGTAATCAATTCCCCATCCCTCTGCAGAAACAGCTTTCACATTGTGGACTCTACCTGGCAATTACACTCCTGTGCTGACCTTTAAATCACATCTGCTTTCCCCGGAGAGCACTGAGCTGAGAGGTCACAGCCGCACCACGTGTATGCACTGAGGTGCCTGACATTTTGGGAGGAAACATAAAGGCGATTTCAATCTTCTTGTAGCTCCAAGGTGCTATTGAAATAATACAACATGAAATAACATCTCTTCAAGGCCCAGCTGCAGCTGCTTGGTAATGGAAGTATGGGAGAGAGATTGTTCCAAGGGATGGCCCAAGACCTTAGGTGAAAGGCTTGTTAAGTCCAGTCTTAACAAGTTTGTCCCCTTGAGCACAGCCCTTTCTTGCCTGCAGACAGCAGAGACGTGGGATGGATGCAGGATGCTGCAGCTGGTGGCATGGGCTGTCTGCTCACCAAACAGGGCCAATATGTGAGCCCAGCATTGGAGGAGGCAGTCCAGGACAGCCCTGGCCTCTGGCAAGGTCAGGACAGGTCTGTCCTGAGAAAGCTCCACTCAAAGTGACATCTAGGCAAAGCGCTGAATCTATTTTGGGTGGTTTTTTGGTACAGCYAGAGCCCATGGTTGGGGTTCAGCCACCAACGCTTGGCTGCGGGGCTCAGCAAGGCCAGCGCGCTCCCTCTGCACAGACCAGCACCTCCAAGGAGTCACTCAACCCACCCAAAAGTAGCCACATGGGAAGGGGGAGCTGAAACTCCCTTGGGAGGGCCAATTCCTCAGCTTAGCTGCTTAGTGGCCATCACATACTGACATTTCAGGTGATTAAAGTTCTGGAGAGGGACCTCCCTTCCAGTTTGAGCTGTCCATGCAGCATACAGCATCCCAGATGCAGATGTGGCTGGCTTCAGAGAAACCCACACTTCCAAGCTCTGTTTGCGAAGGGGAAATCACAGATATGAACTGTGTGCCTGAGAGCTAAGTCAAAACCACCTCGGGGACATGGTGTTGTAAAGCAAAGCTTGTATCAGTTGTGAGACTGCAAAGATCTTGGCCTCTCTGTTTAATGAAAGGTGTTTTTTCTGCCTAAAATCCTGAATTTCCTCCTTTCCTACTTATATTCACCATGCTGAAAACCCCTAAAGCATTCATAAGCAAGGAGCTAACCAAACACAAATGCAGATTAGGAAAGCAAAGAGGATTTGTTGGGCTTTGAGGCTACAAATGTCCTCACCAGGCAAGTGCGTGTCCCTCATTGCTTGTGGCTGGAGGTCATTTGAGAGAAACGGCTTTAGCTGTTCATTATAGCACGTGAAACCTGCCGGTCGTGGCCCCCCTTTGCAATCAGTGGAAATCTGCTCCRAACTAGCAATGGACTTGAGGTATGATTCCCCTGAGGGAATTGATGACCCTTCCTCAGATGAATCTCAGCTCCATAGCTGGGGGAGATACCTCCACCCAAGGTGGCCTACCCAAGTGGGATCTTTTTTGTGTGTCAGTGCCTTAAGTATCTGTGTAGACATCTAAGAGAGAATAAGGGCATATATATTTGTGTTCTGAACTGAAATGATATAAAAAATTACTGCCCTAGGTTGCTTTTTACTACTCACAGTTACGGGAAACCACAAGCGCCGCTGAACAAGATGTGTGCATTTTCCTGATGTGTTTCAGTGCAGAATCAAGCAGATTAATTAAACTTCTGCTGAAGGTGATCAAAACTGTTCTACCTTATTCTGCAATGACCTCTGCAACCTCCATAACCTTTGGCTCAGAAAGTCTTTGAACTGCATATGCCTAGGGAGGGAGATATTAGCATTTTTATACACCTGACCTGTCCTTACACACTTCCCTTAAGCATCTTCTACAAGCCATTATCAGAGATGGGATCCAGGTTTTTGATACATGAAGCTTATTACAGTTCTGACTGAATCTGACTTATTATACTTATTTGTATTGAATGGAAAACTGAGGGCAGTTACAGGACCACAAGTAGGGGATGGTGACTTCCAGATGAGGTCTTGGCCTTAACAGCTGCAGCTTCTGGCTTCTTCAGCCCCACCAGAAAGATTCACATCATACACCCTTTGCAGCAGGGTTTTGCATTCCCTGGCAGTAGCTAGTCCGGCAAATTGTTTATTGCACGCTTTAGGTAGGTACATCCTAGGTAGAACGGTGTAAATAATTGATTTTTTGCTTCACTGGAATGTCAAACAAACAAATAAGCAAACCAAAAATTGCTTTGGGTCAACCTGAAATTCAAATCCTTGGAATTTTTTTGGTCAATAAGAAAGTTGGAAAAAATAAACTTTGGGTTAAGTGGAACATTTTGTTTGCCCTAATATAAAATGTTCCATTTTGAAGCCAAGCATTTTCTTTAATCATGGTGTAAATATAACTTAAGGAGGTTTCTAACCAAAGACTCTTTTATTTGCTACATTTTTACTTTTTCTGATGTTTTGTTTGTGTGTGTCACAGGCAATTCTGCAAGGCTGAAATTCATCCAGGGAACAGTTTGCTGCTGCTGAATCTCTATTTTTTTTGAGACAAAAAGATTTGGCAAAATATTTCACCCAGGTGAAGCTGTAGCTCTTTAAGAACCTTTTCTCTTATGTTCTCAAATCACCTTTTACCCAGTAGACTTGGGACGTATTAAAATGTCTGGTTTACCTGTGAGCAAACTAGGTGAGACCTACACTGGGCAGAAAGCCAGCACAGGAGCTATTTGTGGATAAGCCAGCACAGAAGTAATGGGAAGCCTCATTTTCCTCTTGCAGGAAAGGCCTTAGAGTGCAATACGGAGATTTTGTGCAGTTTCAGCTTCACAGAAAGGATTCCTGAAGGACCTGAACTGAATGATTTACTTCGACAATGCTGTAAAACCAAAGATAATACCCAGATCCTTATGGTCTGTCTGGTCTCTGTGATCTCAGTAACTCAGTTTTTGGGGTAGAAAGCATGCCTTGTGCAGTGATCGTGCTGATCCTTCCACTCCTTCCCCAACCTTATGATGCCAATATAACATACTTGGGCTGGTCTTGTTGAAGGTCATGCAAAGAGCCACTGGTGGAGTTGATAACTGAACCCAAGATACCTGACTGGTTGCATGTTTCTTAGAAGTAATATTTATTGTGATATCTGAGTGCCATTACATCAGCCCTTGTTTCTAAGCACTAGATATGAATCTTCCCCACAGGGACAAATAGCAGAGATTAGAAGAAACAGAAAATTCAGATGTAAGAGAGCAGCTGACAGTTTAAAACGAATTAAATCCTCATTCTTCTCGTGTTTGTATCATTCCAAACTGAGTCTATGTAAGCCTGAAATGAGAAGATCCTATCAAAGCATTTGGAGATATCTCATCCAACGCTACGTGAACAGCAAAGTCACCACCCAACAAAATCACTTTTGAACTCTGTGCAGCAGCAGCCCGACTAATTGCATTTCAGATTAATGAGTCTTTCACTAAAGTCCTAATTGCATAATGAGAACCTTATAGTTCACTTTTAACTACTGAACTGTTTCCAAATTAACCAGGCAATGCACACGCACCCAGTGCAACCTGTAGTTGGGCTGATTTGCATACGATAATTACAAGTGTTTCACTTTATAAGTGGCTCTCTGCTTTCTCTTACAGAGCGTTTGTTTCTGCTCCAGCAAATTGTGTTCTTGGACATGCGTATTATGGCTGAATCGTGAGTGGCAAAAAGACTGTTAGTGTTGTTTTGAACTACCTTCAAGCTAGAGCACACAGCTAAATCGCGCTGTAATTGTTCCCTGCCAGCTGTCTGTGTGGGATGAGACCATGCTCTCTTCTTGCTTATTTAAAGGCAGCAAGTCCCATTCTCCAAGCTGGAAAAGCTTCTTCCTCGTCCCTCGGTCCTGTTAGGTTCCCCAAAGATTTAGTGATTATGCCCGTCCTGCTAGTCCAGGTCTTATCAAGGCTCTTGGATTGACTGGGGGAGAAGGGCTGAGCATGAACTGGGATCAGTGAAACGCTGCTTGGCAGGGGAAGGGATGTGTGATGGGGCCATGGGGTTGGATGGGGAAACAACTGGAGGGTTATGCGTCTCATTGATCCTTTTTTCCTGTGTCATAGTGAGGGAAATGGAAACGGAGAGAAAGACGAAGAGGATGTAGCACCTCTCTCCTAGCCCTCATCTTGCCCTGGCCACCTCTCTTCCCAGTTCAGTGGGAAAAGCAGAGGGCATAAGGTGTTTGTTTTCTGAGTACAGCAAAATGAGCATTTCAGTTTGAAACTTTTTTTTTTCCCCAAATCAGTTTGATTTTGTTTGCTTTCAACAGTAGATGATGCATTGGTAAAATTTGCATTATGACAACAGCATCTTCCCTAGAAGAAAACCTGTCCTTTCAAGGCTAATTCTCAGGAGTAGTATTTCAAGATTTCTACATTTTGCTATAATAATGGTCATTTATAGAGAACATTGCCCAGCTTCTTCATCCTCCCTCAACGAGACAGCCTGTTACAAACCCCAGACGCTGTCTGCCAGCCCTTCTGCAAAGCAGGCCATGCACTGAGGTCCACCATGAGACCCTGAACTTCTCTACCACAGCTGGCAGAGCGACTTATTTCTCTGTACCACTGCACTTATTCTTTCTTCATTCACTAGAAAGTCCTGAGGGGAAAGAAACATGTAACCTTTTTCCGAGGGCCACTGAGGTATCTGTCATTGCATCTGCATTTCCTCCACGGGCATTACTTGGATGTCAAGAAAAGCCAAACCATCGCAGTCCCCTTGCTTTCCCCAGATCTCAGCCCAGCTGGCAGCAGAGCAAATTTCTCTCTCTCTTGTCCTTCAATATCATAGGCCTTTTCCTCATTCCAGAATAATTATTTTGGCTTGTCTCAGCCGCTCCTCTCCATTGCCTGGTGCTATGGCTGACTGATTGCTGTTTCCCTCTTGGTCTGTCTTGTCAATACAGGGAAGTCACTTTATGCCGTAGATAAAAAGCTCAGGTTTGTTCCCTATACTGTTGTCTAGGCTGTAACGTGAAGGACTCCCTGCTTTAAAAAGAAGCAAATTATGAATCTTTTTAGAGACATTGCAACTGCAGATGGCCTTGCAGGTGACCGCTCCAGCTCCTTGTTGTGCAGCCTCAGCTCCTCCTTGTGCACCGGGGTCTCATCCTGCTCCTACAACAGTTGCTCATCTTTAACACCACATTTTTCTGCCTTCCTCCACCTGCACTAAAGCTCAGCCTGAAAGGGCTCTCCTGAATCCTTTTTGTTCCTTATCCCATTTTATTTCTCTTCTCCTTCTCAGCCCCGTTGCCAGCCCAGTTTGCAGAGTGAGTGACATTGTGTCCTGAATATATTAAGCCTACGTCCCATCCGACCGTAGATTTTACCCTGTTGCTTGGCCCAGCAAAACCGCTCTGCTGCTCTTCTGCAGCCTCTCTGCTAATGGCAGAATAAGCCTGATCACCCCATCGCACCGAGCTCCTGCCTCACCATCTGTTTAGCATCGCTTGGGAGAATGCACCCTCCTTAAAACCAGAAGGACAACTTCTTTGTGCCACACCACCCCATGTCCTGACTTCGCCGATGGGGAAACGAGAGGTACAAACTGCCCCATTCAGTCTCCTTTTGGAAAAGACTAAGAGTTTTTGAGGATACGACTTTTTCCTGAGATACAAAGGGACACCTGCCAACATGATAACAAATGGACCTTTCATAACGTACTTGTAACAACAATAATAAAAATAACAAGAATGATGTTTGAATACAAGGAACAATGGTAGAGAAAGGTGGATTTTATTATCGATAACTTTACAGTTGAAGAGTGATGTTCCTGGACAATAGTGTATTATAGTACAATTCTTCCTGACGGGGAAGCAGATTGCCTTCCACATCCATGTTGTATAGATGGGACAAAGGCTCTTGTTTCTATTCAGTACAAAGAAAACAGAATCTGTTTCCTGCGGCCAGACAGACATCTAATTGAGCTCACTTGCTGCTGTTTGGGATTGCAGGAATTCTTTGTTTCTCATTAGTGTTAAACTTTGCCCGCACAGTATATGACACAAGCACACACTCACAATCATCGGCGCACACAGCAGACCGTGCTGCTTCAGAGGTTAGAAAAATAAATTTCAAAACCGCTGCAAGTAAGAATCCCGTTTCCAATGTTCAGGGTTTTTTCTGTATTCAGTAATGATGGGCTTTGCATTATGCAGGGGTCCTTTGTCCTCTTCTTGCCTTGACAAAACAATGATGGTAAATAATCTTACACCCAGTATGTGAAGCACATTTTTGCAAGGGGACAAAAGAATTAGTTGATTAGACACAGGCATTTTTTCCTTCTTCTCATAGTACAGGAGCCATATTCCTCCTCTGCCATTAGGAATGAAGACAGATTGTATAGTAGCAAAGACAAAGAAACTTAAATCAGTTTACCCTCCTTCAAAGTTGGGGTATATCTTGCTATATATATATATGCGCACACATACATATACTTTCATATGTATTAAATAAATATATATATATACGCATATTTGGATACATGTATTTGTGCATGGTGCATGATCACCATTGTGGGTGCTCAGAGGACTCTCGTGAGATTTTACAGCTCAGCCTAACTAAGATGAATCTCCCCTCGCTGAGCAGGAGCCAGTGAAGAGGAAAAAGGGAAAAGCTACTCAGGCAACTCAGAGCTTCGAGGTGACCAAACACCTCAGGGGACTTATTGCTGCCTAAATATTGCAAAATATTCCTTTTTTTACCCCTCAGGGGGTTGTCCCTTCCTTTGGAGATGTGGTGGATGCTGCTGATGCCCTCTTCCTCCTGCCTGCTTTAATACAGCTGCTGTGGGTTTAAAGGAAGAGTCTGTTTTGCAGTTGGGGTCAAATTGCTCAGCCTTTGCAGAGAGAGTTTGGCATGCAGGAATCCAAACACAGCTCTGCAAGTGTTTTTTGTTACTTCTCTACCCGTCTGTCTCTCACTCTGCCCCAAAAGGGGATTTCCGCGCCTCCTAAGCAAGCTCCAGCAAGATTACGAAGAATAAAACCTCTCATTTATTCTTTACAGACACAGCTTGGCACTCATAGCCCATGGGAGGCGTATTTGGCTTTGTATACCTCGAGACAAAATTCAAACACCTTTGGATTTCAGTGAGTTGAAAATCTGTATTTTGTTTGCTTTGTGAGAATAACTATCAGGATAAAATTCATCTCCATTCAAGAAGGACTTTATAGCACTAAAGTCTTGCTAGCAAAGAATACATTTACCCTGTAGAGAGCATTTAAGGCTATAAACCCTGGAGCCATCAAACACTCACAAGTTCGCTTTTGCAGTTCCATCTAATAGCAATGTTTCCCAGCAGGTTGGGGAAACTGAGTCGCGGCACCGCAGAGGGATGTAGCCAAGCAGAAAGGATTGATGTGTTGGAGGAGAAGCTCAGCTGGACAGCCCGATGGAGGGACAGCAGTGGGAACACACGCTGTTCAGACACCAGTCCTTACAAGGCAGCATGGCACCTTTTTGAAGGAATTATTTTACCCATCTGCAACATTTCAGGTTTGGCTATTTTGCCCCAAGTCCATGCAATTACATTTTTGCAACGATTTTCAAGAAAAAGTCCTGGGTTTTCCTAGTTTTAACATCATGTTTTACCTTTTAAGCCTGAGCAGCCTTCGTTGCAGTTGAAGGAAAACAGCTGCCAGGTGAAAGAATAAAACACCAATTTCTGCAAGAGCGAGTACAGTGTGTCTGTCGTGTTAAAATGACAGCTGCCCCTTGGACACAAAAACGGCTTTGGAAATGTAATACAAGAACGATCGCAAAATCTGAAGCAAGTCTACATTATGCAGCCTTGGATGATTTTTGTGGGGACTTTGCTCTATCTCATTGAGAATTCCTTTCTCCAAAACAGTTGCTTCTTTGGGCATGATTAGCTCAAACATCACACCCTGCCTTACATCTCCCCACCTTGGGACGGCACCTGGGTTTTATTTGGGGCTCGTGACATTTCCGAGTGGATGCCTTGGACGCAGCAACCATGGAAAAGATTTTTCCAGAGGAAAAAGAAATGCTGGAAAGAGCTAGCAAGGAAACCAGAGGCGTTGAGTCATATCAAATCAACCACAATGTGGCCCGAGAAACTCTTTGCTTCAAGTCAGTCCTCTCCTGACGCTGAATTTTGGGTACCACACCACGGTCCTGGAGGGCTCTCTAGCTACTGATACAGTCCCAGTAACGCTGGCTCCAGCTCGTCCCCTTGCTATGCTGCGTTTGTCATCTCCTGTCCCCAGTTCTGTTGCAGGGCTTCTGTTACGTGCACTCACCAGCCGGCTCCGAACGGATTTGACAAGCTTGCTAAGCCACAGCCCTGCACGTCGGCCTCTCTCAGACCCTGTGGCAACACTACACGGCACAGCAGCTTTCCAAGGAAAGAGAAGCAGCTCTCTGGGAGGTGTCTTCCCATRTACCTCGTTACCGCTGTGTTTATTTATCTTGCTTGGGTGAGGCTGAGCTGGTCCAAAAGTGCCTTGACAAATACATCAGGCACTCCTGAAATTCCCAGCGACAACCCATGTGGCGGCAAGTCCCTTTTATGCCAGCAAAAGTCTATGGATAGGAAAAGCTGTCTCTGCAGCAGCAGGATGAGATTCCTGAATCCATCTCCCATGCACGGCTGCAACCCATGAGACTGCGCTCTTACACATGTATTTTTATTCTCTTGCTTGGCACTATAACGCTTTCTTTCACTGCAGATTCTTCCCAACTTGTGCAGCACTGATAAAAGTGGATCCACTTCTCAGAAATGTCTTTGTCATGTTTCCAAATGCTCCTCAGGCATTTCTGAAATGTTGCCTTCTGCATCACGTTATCCTTTGTGTCTCAGTCTAGCCAGTTTGCTAGTGTAGTAAATTTTCCCCAAATTGAATTTAATTACTTTTTGTCCATGGTTTACAATTAGAAGTCTTGAAAATACAAGAGTGTATAGTGCTTTGCTTACTACTGGTACCTTTTGCATTCAAAGATATCTAAGTAGATAATTGACTACACAAATGACTTTCTAACAAGAGTTGAAACTGTATGAGCATTTGGGGATTCTCAGGACAACCTTTATACCAGCTCACTGGTGAATTTTCCTGCAAAAGTTGGAACACCTCTAGTTTGCTATACATGCCTATAAGTTATCTTTGATGTTATCTTTGCTTTACATGTACAAATCCCAGCACTTACTGTCCTTCACACAGTGGTGTGCACACAGCCCATGTTGTTAGCCATCACGAGCCAAGACAAGGAATTTAGAACAAAGATTTKGGGAAAAAAATCTGGCTGTGTGTAGATGATAGTAACATACTTCTAATAAGCGCAGCAATGAGGAAAACAAACACTTTCATTAATAATAATAATAATTTTGCAATCAGCGTGTCAGCATGTATCTAATGGTCTGTTCCCCTTAAACTGAGATGATTCGGTGGTATGTGATTTAAATATGGTTTAGGCTTTGCTTTGTAGATGCATGATTGCCGTAGAGCATCTCCGAGGAGCACAGAATCGGCACATGGGATCGCTTAGTGCTGCGTCCCACGTCTGAAGTTGCATGAAAAGTTGCCGTCGACTTGGTGGAATTGAAAAAACTAACATTTCTGTGGCTGTTTCCAGCCTGCTTGGCAGAWAACATGATGCAAGATTTTCCTTGCGGGAGGAGGATGCTTTATCAGCAGCTGTTGAAGTCGGAAGTGTTGCCTGCAAGACAATCAGTCTCRTTTTTAATAGCCATAGGTGATGGCATTTTTATAGTGTATTGGAGCCCAGTCACAGACTAAGATCTTACTGTAAAAGTTACTATGCAAGCGCCAAGCAAAAGACAACCTCAGCTACAAGAAAGATGAAGTCCTGTAATTAATCTGTGCTCAAATCAAGCCATTATTCAGTGCTAAGTGATCAAGCACTCCTTTAAATGACTCCTGGGGGCTTGGGGTTCTTTTCTTTTCATTGAATTTGAGAAGTCCTCAGATCAGAGGAGACAGGCCAGGGTAATCTCTCTAATCCACATATCGATTAGTCATTCAGTGGAGATGGGAAGCAAAATGCAGTTCAAAGATGCCTTGTCCCTGCAGCAGCTCAGTGTGTGTGATCTGCCTGGGATGGAGCCCACAGCTGCCCAGGGACGGCTGCCACGTGGGTCCTTGCTCTGCTTCAGCTTCATCCCAAGCTGTTCTCTACATGAGTTGCTCTGGATGTTGGAAAACTGGTGTAAATCTAAGCTGGCTGCAAACTCCCCAGATAGATCGATGCTGGAATCAGGATCTCTGAGCAAAACATAGCAGCATGGGCTGAAAAGCCTGAGCTACCTAATGCACATGTCCCAAGGGCAGCGGGTAGCTTGGTGCCCTACCGCTGAGCACAGCCTTGCATCAGCAAAGGACATTTATTCTGAACATCAGGGCTCAGAGCAGTTAAAACCCTCACTCAGGTCCAGCCTGGGGCACAGCTGCTCTGTCAGTATGAAAAGTTGACATTTGCATTTCCCTTTCAGAAAGCAGTAACCTAAAAGAGAAGTGTCTAAGCTGAAAAGCCATCCCTTCCTCCACAAATGTGAAATGGGATGCTTTGGCTATTTGGAGACTTCTTCTCAAGAAGCTTTATTTCCAGAGGTCCAAAACCTCAACACGCTAAGTTTCTACAAAACAGTAATTCCTGGCCAGAAAACATTTAGCTGGAGATTGCCCAGCTCTAGTAAATAAGAGACATGCTAAATGTGTAGCAGGTCACTAACAACCTGCTGAATTTGATTGCCTGACATGTCCACATATTCACGTGACTCCGGGAAATGGGAATTTAAAGTGGAAGAAAACATGCTGTGATACAATCCAGTGCTAAGAAACAATGAAAGCATGGGTAATGCGGCGCGTATTTTATAGCTTTTGGACAGCTAAAAAGAACTGAAAACAATGTCACTCTTTTTCCCTACTCACCCACTTCTCCCATATGGTGCTTTCCCTCCTCCACACTTCCTGCTCTCAGCTTGGCACCATCTGTCCTGCCCGTGCCTTCCCTGCATCCTCCCGTCCTCCTTTGCCTGGCACCCTTCCTGGCATCGCCTTCAACCAGGTTTCCTCCGGCAGTAGATCCTTTCCTAGGCTCTGGTCTGGTTTTGGTCCGTCTCTGCTGGCATTTTTGTCATTTGAGCCGGGATTGAAGGGGGACATCCCCTCCCTGCATATCTGATCATCTCCTTGCTGCTTTGTAAGACATCAGGAAGGAAACAGCAGGCAAGAATAGCTGGATTTATTCATTTTTTCATGCGGGGCTTGATGTGGGGCTCAATCCATAGCCAGACTCAGCAAGCATGCTGCGCAGAACGGGCCGATGTGCTGTGCGCCCTGCAAGGTTCAGGATTTATGCCGTTGCTGGCATCCTTGGCAGAGGCTGGAAAGGTCTCAGCAAAATGCACTACAGCATCCTGCAGGTTCCTGCTGACCTCCAGAGGCAGAGCCTGGGGCAAGTTGGTGAAAACTCAGCCGTGGATTACCCCCCCACCTCCTCAAAGCTCCTCAATGAGTCAACACCTTGCAATAATCTTGAGGAGGAAAAATCAGACTAAAATTCTTCTAATTTCCACCAGGTATTAATGATGTTCCCTCCCTGACCCCTCTCCTCACCCAGGCTTCCAGGAGTGTTCAAAGCCTGTTAATGCCCAAAGCAGCTTTCTGCTGCACTAGGCAGCAGGGGAATAGGAAAAGGAATCAAATCTCTGCCATGCAAAAACGATTTCATTATATTCACTCACTCTTTACCTTGACAGGAGCTTCAGCTTACAAAATCAGAAGAGGGTATGGAAATGGACATCTTCTTTAATGCATTTTTTTAATGTAGCCTATCTCTTCTCCCTCTACGAGAAAGGCCTGGAGATAAAATCCACGGGGAGGCAAGCCCGACCTGGGGAGAGAGCCCCGGGGGTGCTTGCTGGCCACACTGCCGCCTTCCCTCTTCATCAGGCACTTTCTTTTCTTTCTTTTTCCCTCTTTGCTAATAAAACTCGTCTCTCTCCTCCCTTTAGTATAGCCACGGAGAGCACTCGAGAAAGCAAACAGCTCTGGTGTGTAGCTGGAGTCCATTCCTGTGACTTCTCTGCATGTAATTACCGCCCCGAGGCACGGCGGGCTGTTTGGCTGCCGGTCGCTGGCTGAGGCTCGGCACAGCTCTCCGGTGGCACCACGGCTARTGCTTTCCACGTTGTCGAACCGGTGTGTGATCCTAACCCTCGTCTATGGGGTGGATGCTGAAAGTCACTGAAAGTCAATGGTCCCTTTGGAAAAAGGCAGTAGCTCCTTTCAATGGTCAGAGTACATCAAGTGACGAAAAGGTTTGGAAATACAGACGTTTTCAACCATATTAAATGTTTCATTGGAAAATTTGCGAATTTTGTGCTGGAAGGTATTTTATTTTCCTTTTCACGCTGTTTGCRTATCATTTTGTGATGCCAAGAGCAGTCACACAGAGGTAGTGTATAACCACGACAYAACCTAACAAAATGCCTACAGCCAAGGTCATAATATGGCAGGGGGCTGGGGCTGAAATGTTGCAACGTCTCATTCCTGCCTCAGAGCCAGTGCTTGTCRGCATCCTCCCCGTGGCGTTCACTCCTGCAAGCTGCTGCCTGTAATTCTGCAAACGTCGTGTCTGTGTCTCGCCATCCCTTCACAGCAAAGCAAAGCCTGAGAGGTGTAAAATGTACGTGGACCGCAGACACACAGCGATGGGGCTCATGGCGACGGGGCTGAGCCCGTGCCGTAGCTCTGCAGGATCCTGACCCTGGTTCCCATCAGCAGCCAAGGGATGCTCAGCACAYGGGAACACTTGTCTGAGAGATCCTAATGGGAGGAGGCTCTGATTGCATTAATCATCGTTTTCTAAGAGGACACGATTCCCCAGTACAGCACACACTCTGCTATATTAGGAATATCATTTATTCAGATGATAAACTTCCATCAGCATCAGCAGCATTGGCGGGTCTAAACAGCCAAGAGCTGAAAGAGCTTCATCAAAAGAAAAGGATGAGGGCAAACTTATACACCACCCTTAACACCTAGACATCGTGGGCTTTGGTTTAAGGGGGAAAAGGAACATTTTTAAGATTGGTGGTGTTATCTGCAAACCCTGAATTCAGAGTGGTACTCCAAATGCGACCGCACGGTGGGTTGAACTGTGGTATTCCCAGYGCAAGCCCTAACCACACAGAAAATTTCTGGTTTGAGATTTCCTCTCCAAATCGCATGCAGGACTTGAGAATATTTTTTAGAAAAACCAACATATTCCCAGTTGAAAAGAAAAAGAAAGTCAAAGTTCTGCATTTGGTGAATCAGCATATCCTGATGAAGAAAATATTGTCCAAATCCCCCATGGGCAGCACCTGCCAGGGCACCAGTCCCCGTCGCTGGGACCGTGGACATGTGTTCAACACAGCACAGCTCTCTTGGTATTGGCTCGTTCTCACCACCTCAACTAATGGAGTTTCTACGGTTTCCTGTGATAAATTAATTTATGGAAATACAGTTCACTGTCAAGGAATTCTCCCTGGTGTTCGGTGTAGACGCTCCCTTTCTTAGCATTATTGCATTATCCCTAGTTAGAGCTCCTTGAATTACCTTTCCTTTCCCTCCTTGCAGTGTACATCCTTTGCATACTTATTAAAAAATTAGTATTGTAATTTAGGCATAACTGAACATGTCTCTTAAGCATCAGACTCCATTTCTCTGTTGGTTTTTTTTTCAATTAATCAACACTTATTGTGGTTTCTAGGACTGCAAACACCAGGTTAGGTGGAGCCTCACTGATACTGCAAACAGTATTACCGCAGGGATCTTCAGGAGGTTAATTCTAATCATTTCTGTTGCCCTGGCTTGATATTATGTAAACCTGAAAGACAAGGGATTGCCCGACTGGTTTGGTTTTATGCAGAGATGAGGTTACCTTCCACCCGTCACAGCCCTGGCACCGTCAGCACCAGCATCACTTCTCCTATAACCTCCTTTAAAATCTCCTCTCTTCCAAAAATAAACAGCTGAAACTGTCATTGTGCTCTTGTCATTTAAAAATAATATAAAATATAATCCAATGCCAATATATTCCTACTTAAAGAAAAGAGTTAGTAATTACTACGACTCTGAGCTTTTTAGGGTTGAAAATATGTCACATTTCAGAGCTGTTACCCATTCGAACCCTCAGAAATGTTGGAAATGCCCTGAGGGGAACCCAGTCTGTTGTGCACATACTATTCAAATATATTTTTATAAGAGCAGATTGTGGTTTTGTTTATTTAGAGCTTTTTCTCCCTGCATATGCTTTACTATTTTGGGTTAGTCGATGAAATATTACTGCCTCTAGACTTTGGCTACTGTATTGTTGTTACCTACACTAAATGTACGTGTTTCAGGAGCATTATGAAATAGGAGCTAATCTAATTTAGCAGGAGAAGAGGTGGTAGTCGTATTTTTCAGAGTTAGAGCCACAGAGGAACAGTGTACTGGGAGGGACTAGCAGCATCCCCAGGTCTAATTCCTTCTATTTTAAGCACGGGTGCGACAGAGATTTAGCCTGGAAGGTCTATCATCAGCCACAAACACTTCTCGGTGCTTTATAACAAACTTAAAACCTGTAGTGGAAGACCAAAAGCCAGACATATAAAATCCCACTGTAGGAGAGAGATGAGTTACATTGCATTTGAAGTAAGTGGTGTACTAGTGAACGGGGTGCTAATTAGAAGGGGTTTGCCCAACCAGTTCAGGACATTAATGGAATGGGATGGCTCGTATCTGAGTGGGTGATGGTTCATTCAGGAGGGTCACGGCAAGGAAGGGTTTCTGAGGCTGGAGAATTACTGTGGGTGAACGCCACAGCGTGAGCCACATGGGGCACTACTTAAGGAGAGCTTTGTTAGAATGAGAAAGGCATTTTAGCTGAAAAAAAAATGGTCTGGGACAGTCGCCTCAGAGCTGGTTTCTGGGACAAGGTTTGGAAAACTCATCTGTCAGGATCATGGAGGAACAGCAGTGGGGCAGGTCAGGATGGGAAGGTTTGGAAAACCTGTTCTTGTTAGGCATGGAAGTACGTGGGTATTTCTGACCTTGGCTCAGGACACATATCCTTCCAAAAGCAATTGCTCTGCTGCCTAGGCAGCCTGCCCCTCCTCTCAATAGTCATTCGGGGGCTTTCAGGAATCTCTGCCTCCTGCGCACAGCTTTTCATTGCAAAGGAGCCTAATTCTGATCTGGCTTACTTGGATCAAAGATAACTCCACGGAAGGAAATGAAATGACTTAGGTACTAAACTGGTGATAAAAAGGTAGTCAGTCTCCAGGGACTCTCTAGAACAGATATTCCCAATAAAACAATGAATTGTTTTATAGAAGGATGGAAGACAATTAATTAAAGGAAGAAAACAAGTTTAAAAATAAATATAGGATGTTACTTGGCTGCAGAACTTTGCCAAAGTAAATCCTAATTAAATCCTAGTTAAATCAATTTTGTGGATGTGCCTGTATCTAAACCATAACTCTTTTTGTTATGCAGCTATCTATATAATGAATAATGTTATAAAAGCCTTTGCTCGCACAACACTTGAAAAGACTCCTTTGGAAATTGAGAACTGATTTAAAGCAAACAACAAAACCTGCCAAGCGAGTTCGTCCCCAGCACATGACAATAATCATTCCCACCCAGTAACAAAGCACTTGTCTCTGAATGATCAACACAAGCTGCTGCTGGTAACTTGTCTAATTACCACTTTCAAAAATGATGTATTATTTTTAATGAGAATGCATTTCTCCCTTCTCTCCTGCTTGTTTGCAAAAGGTCAGAAGGACGCTTTCATGTTCAGGCTGCTTCAACCTAGAGAAGCTGGTGCTGCCTTAAAAAATGCCAAAATAGCCTCCTTAGAAATTGCTTCAGAGAGATTCATGGGACTGAGAAACAGCGTTCTCGGAGTTATTGCTGAAGGTATTCCTGAAGGTTTCTTAGATGTAGTTGTCATTGAGTTTCACAGAGAGGAATTATTAAAATCAACTTTATTTTTAATAGCAAATTTGGATTTGGAGACTAATGCTCCTTCCTCAGTCCTGCCATGCAACGGGTGTCAGCGCATCCACTGCACAGGAGCCTCGGCTGCCTGCCTTCTGCTGTGGGTGAGGGAGTCAAACCCTTTCCTGAGAGCTTTTCAGCTCTTATGAAAAACGTGGGGATTTTTAGCTGCAGATGTCTGCCTTGCCTCATGTTTTTAATCTCACGTTCTGGGTGGGTTTTAAAGAGTCTGTTCAGTCATTTCTTCGTATGAAGAATTTTTTTCCCAGGGAAATATTCTTTTGAAAGGGAAACACCCACAAACAGGTTCCTGCTTTTCTCAATTTCTGTTCATTTTTCTGACTTATTTCTCCACCACAGATGGAGATTCATAGCCAAGAAGCATCTTCTCACTTCTCTTTCCTAAAGCCAGATGACAAAAGATGTGAAGGGCCACCTCAAGAGTTTGCAGTGATGTCCCTGATGACAGTGATCCCATTCCTGATTTTTTCCCACAACAAAATATACTCAAATAAGGAATCAATACTCTGCCTTGCAGCTCAGCGTGCACAGAGGATGGTCTCTACGCACGTGGAAAGCACGCCTTTGGGTGGGCTCTAGGACACAGGGGCTGGCTGAGCTCAGTGCCTGCTTGAGGAGCGCCTGCAACTGCGGCAGGAACACGGGCATGTGGCATCAGCAAACACAGCTCCTCACATTCAAGCTTGGAAGGGAAGAGATTTGCTGCTAAGAGAGGATTAATTTTATGAGTCATCAAAATCTCAATTGAGATGCAGGGAAAAGGATTGAAGAGAGAACGTTGCAGTGAATGAGATTATAAAACGAGGAAATCTATCACAAACTCCCTCAAAGGTAGGGAGCACATTCTTAATTCTTATTTAATGACACCATTCCTTGTGTCAATAGCTCAGTTAAAGATTAACTAGAGGCCTCGTCCATCTGCATACTGAAGAAGAAGCTGGAAATGCTTTTTAGGGTAACTCACAGAGACAGAAATAAACAATTGCTTGTTTAATTTCACCTGCAACAATTTTAGAAAAAGAAACCRTGTGCTACTCTTTGGAAAACTCTGCAGGCAACTAGTCCCTGCAAAATAATCCATCCCAACTTCTGGAAACAGGGAAAGTCTTCTAAAGTAGAAGTTTTGCTTTCTCCAAAGCATGAAAAGCCTCAGACATACAGAAAAAAACCAGCCACCATGTCACACCAGGCTTGAGTCACAATAAGTGCTCCCATTTTTCAAGTCAAATGCCCTTGGAAGTGTTAAATTTCCTGACGAATGAAGCTCGGGGTCTCTCAGCATGAACTTCAGAACTGCTTGATTTAAGCTTTGCCAGAGCAGACTACTTGTGAAAGACACTTCATCACCGTGTCCTGAAGCTGGCTTTCCAATATGCCTACACTGAAGTCTTCACTTGTGTTTCTACCTATGTTTTACCATTTCCCTTCTCTCTCTGCCAGTTACACTTATTCAAAGCCCCCCAGTACCAGACTGTTTCACTTTGAACCTGTGCCTGTCTATAAGCTTAGGGACGTGGAAAGAAACCTAAGTAAAAAACCCACCTATTCTGGAGTCAGGTCACCTCACAGTCCTTCCCATGATACCTTCTGAAGCCTTGATGCCACCTCTCAGTTGATACCATCAGGAAAGGACCCCGGAGCATCCCATCACACGGAAGCAGAAGAGATTTGTGGACACATCTGGCAGGAAGGAGCTTCAGCTCAGGGCTCCAACTCCCATGCAACTGTCCAGTGTGGACAAACTTGGGCGCAAAGTTTTGCCAGATGATAAAAATCTAAATGTTAGAGGTGGAAAAGACCTGAAAGACCAGTCTGCACTCCCCCATATGTTAACAAGTTCTATTTTCCCATCTGATTTTAATCTTTTTCAAGCCCCCAGGCTCTTCCCACCCCTCCTGGGAGATGCCTCCGCAGTTTGGGAGCTTTTTCTGYGGGATGGAGGGCTCCCAGCTTGGTGCAATACTATAAGGTCCCACCTGGGATTTTACAGCTTGATTATTCTAAGTTGAGAGGATGCAAATTCTGTTGCTGAAGTCACTGGATGCTCAAAAGCTCTGAAAACAGTTACTTTTCTGACTGGCATTTCAGGAGATCCTAATGGGAGTGGAAATTCAGAGCAAAAAGTTGAGTAATCTGTTCTGGAAACACTTTCACACCCCTTGGACACTCACATCCTTCCAGGCAATAGAGCCACGACCATCTCTGCGTGCCCAGGCTGGACGCAGTTATGCTCTGGAACGTGAGGTTGTGCGGCTGATATCCCTTCACGTGACAAAAACACTCTGTGTCTGATGATACTGGGGTGGAGATGTCACCTCCTTAGTGCTTGTGATAAATCCATCCCCAGAACTAGCTAAATACTGGAACTAGGTAAGAAATATGCATGCTGAGTGTCTATATGTTGAAAACTGTATTTCACTGAAATGCTTTGAGGAAAGGTATCATTATATACTAAATGTTGTTTTTTTTTTAAGAGGGAAGGCAAAGCATTTTGATGATGTCGAAACATTATGACAATATCATAATGGAACATTTCAATTTCTCATTTTGGAATACTTTTATTTTGCTATGCCATTTTACAAATATATACCAGTAAAAGAATATGATTAACAGTAAATATCGGCATCAGCAGGAAGTTCTTAGATTTTATAAGAATGAACTGTTCAGATCAATCCTACTATGCAAATGTCTTCAAAATAGGTATTTTCTTAAAATTGTCTTTGTTTTGCAATTTCTCTAAATCTGGATATTATTCATGGTGGATTTTTCGCATGTTTTTTCATGAAATGAAACTGTCTTGGCCTTGTCCTACTCTGAGTGTTTTGACACACCCAGTCCTCCCCTCTCCTGACTCTTACATTTCCAATCCCCCACTCCTGCAGGTTCATCGCGAGCTGTTTGGCTGTTTGCACAATTTGGATGCGGTAGCTGAGGGCATTACCGCATGCATCCCTGACCAGCTGTGCTTCATGTGGTCTCTTTGTCTTCAGACCACTAAGTCTGAATCTCACCAGGACTCATCAGCCTCTTCATTTGTCATCAACTGCCTGTCCAAGTCGTGGCAATACAAAGTCTCTGCAGAATTCATAACTGTTAGCCAGCAGCTGGAAATTAGCAGTAATTTCCTTAATATTGGCTATGTAGAAGACAATGAAAATAAACACTTCCACTGATTGCTGTGAATGCCCAGCTAATTTTGCCCATCCTTCTGGCCCTCCCATTCCCCAGCCCTTCGCCGCCTACAAAGCCACAGCTGGGGTCATGATCACTGAAGCCAGCAGTGGTCTCTCAGCACAATGATTTGCAGCAGAGCAGCTATGAGCCAACAGCATTTTGTAGCAGTGTTTATCACCTACATGTGAATGACTAGCGGGGCCACGACTGTGCTATGTTCATTTTGAATGCAGAGACCCAGCTAGGAATGTAATTTTGGACCTAAGATGTCTGGATACACCAAACTCAACAGTGTGAAGTTAGGGGGAAACTGCGGCTTTGGGATACATTTGGCTGTGGGAATGAGGCCGGGTCAAAGAGTTGCTGCCCATTCCCATTCCTACTCAAGCCACTCATTTGTCTACACACTCCAGGACACTAACCTCCTCAACGTGTTGGGATACCTGTTTGTGTAGCCATGGTGTAAAACACAAGAAACTGCTCTGTGCTAACACAACCCTCCTGTCAAGGCATCGCATCAATCTCTATCCATAGCACTCACGTCTCCTAACACAGTGAGAGTATTCAGCTCATAAAATGCAGAAGATGCACCTCCAAGATCCAGAAATTAGGAGCTACCTGCATGAAGTCAGCAGGGCAGCTTCATTGTTGTTTCCTTGTGCATGTCCATAATTGTTAAACTGGATAGTAATGGTTTTGCAAAAGCCTTGTCTCAGTCAGTGCCCGAGATGGAGCTCCTTTAGGGAAGCAATTGTGGCTGCATAGAGAACATGGGTTTTTGAAGCCCTGGAGGGAATGAGAACGTCTGGCTCTGCTGGGACACCCAGGTACAAGTGCAGCCCTTTATTTCTTTGCCATTAGATGGAGAACCTGTATAAAGTGACAGTTTCTCCTCATGCATTCCTCCTGGAGCTTTCCTGCCTTCAGAGCAGTCCAGACTTTCTGCGAGAAGCCAGTTACATGGCTGGTTTGTGCTGTGTCTTGGTTTTACACTCACAGGGTCCTGATTTCTGAAATGATCTCATCACAAGCTCTTGATTAAAGGGTATCTAAAATGCAAGTAACATTTTGATGAGCAGAGATCTCTAGACTGCACGTAGACATTGAGGGCACTTCTTACTGCGGCAGAATCACTGAAGTGAACATTTTAGATACTTGTACTTCTCACGTGCTGCTGTTCTCAGAGATTTAATCTTGTGCTTGTCACAAGAATTGCTGGTTTGTCCCTCTGCAGCAGTGTCAGAGTCACTCATAGACCATGCTCTGTTCTCCACTTGATGGATGGGAAATATAAAACCAAAAACTTTCTTAATACAAGAGCTAAGCACTTGTGGATTTCCACCTAGGGATGAATTTACACATTTCAGTATTGGGTTTTGTCCCAGATGGTGGGAAGGGGAATTGAAATTGTAATGTTCTATTTTCCTTTGTGGACTATCAAAACGATTTCAATTTGGAAATGTCAAATGTCACTTATCAGGTGAAATATTTTGTCACTTCTGAAGCTGATGAAAAGGCATCTTTGGTTTCCAGCCACTATGGCTTCTATAATTTAACTGATGATACCTTCCTTGGGAAAGAGTGGCTGGTCCCTGGAGCAGGCCCAGCATGTAGGACGCTGTGCACAAACGCACATCAGGACGGTCAGGCCCCTGTGCGTGCTGGCCCCAGAAATCTTGCATTTCTTCTGCACAGTAATGCCCACAGTGCCCAGAGCAGTGGGGAAGGGCAGAGAGCCATGCTGCTGAGCCCTCTCAGGTGGCGGCAGGTATCAGGCAGCTACGGGCAGGAGTGGCCCTGGAGATGCTTTAGCTCAGGCCAAGTAGATGAGCTCTAGGTATCCGAGTGGGATTTCTGGCACATTGTGCCTCACAGAGAAGACCTCCAGGTGCTTCTAAGGCACTGACTACCCCTAAAGCAGCTTTCTTCTCTCTATTTTCTGTTCATCAAAGTACCTAAGATAGAAAACTACAGAGAAAGACGCAATGTCTTTTCCAGTTGCAGTTGCAACTGCAAAGTCTGCCATCGCTCTGCTCGCAGAAGATCTTCCCCCCCTTCTCCAACTACACACTCCTGGGTGACGGCATGTCTGCAGTGAGTTGGTCTGGTCTTGGGATCTTTGGGTAGCTCATGTAATGCCCAGTATAAAACCATCACAGCAATATACCTTCACTGGCAATGTCCTGTCCTTGGGAGTGCTCTCTCCACTTGCAAGCTGGACGCTTAATACTAATAGACAAAGAAGGTAATTCTGTGCTAGCGGGGCCCTGGATTTGCAGACTCTTCTGGTTATCTGATAAAATAACTCAGGCACACAGAGAAGGCAACAGAGAAAGCAACAGGACTGCGGGGGGGCTGATAACTCTTTCTATTATGTTCAGGAACATCTGAATCTCACTTGTGTTATCTAGAAGGGAATTATAATGACAACGATTGTGTCTAACTGAGACCAGGGAAACACAAAATGATCTTAAAGCACTATTAGTAGAAGGACACTCAGAGGAAAATGTCAATAATTTTACTTCCCCTTTCTAACGTGTTTTTTCACCAAAAGCTCTCACAGCTCTTTTTAGTCATTAGCTAAGCAAATCTCACAAGCCTCCTGCAAGAAAGGCATTAAACTATTTCACTTTTTTTTAGTAATGTGAAAGAGGGGTCAATGAGAATGGGGATTGGCAACCCTTAGCTTAAAGACAAGGTCACTGCGAAATGACCATGCAATATATGTAAGGAAATGTAGTCCTGCTGTTCTCCTCCATGAATGCATCTAGTAATTTTTCACTGGATCTTAGACATATCCTTTCTCTAATGATGGCTTGACTGGAGTTCAGCCTTTCTTATGCCAGAATTATCCCTGTGGAAGAACCTATTACTTGTCAGAGCCCTTGTGGTGGCTGTCTCAGCTGTGATGCTTACAGGTAATTCGCAGGCTGAACATTTTTACCTGCTAGAACTGTGTCCTGGGGGTCCCCCACAAGGGACATTCAGAGAGTGACAATGGCAGTGGCCAGAACATCACAGCCACCTCCTACATGCCAGCATCATGCTGAGACGTTCTCCAGATGCTCATGACCTACGGTGTCTATGGCAGACAGTAGAGTCCTAGAGCACCCGGCTATGTATATCTGATCTTAGCTCATCTGCTGGGCAACTTCCAGCCTGTTCTCGGCTGCTTAAAGGTTCCCAGAGCAAAGAAGGAAGACAAAAATAGAGGGTAGAGGAGGCCAAAAAGGGAAGATAAGGAATCAGGCAGGAAGAGAGGTACTACGTGAAGAAGAACAGTCTTGCTGTCCCTTGCAAATTAATTCATCACAGTATGAGTCTCTGGTTTTCCAGAGGTTTAGTCCTGACTGAGGCTGTTCCCAACATGTCCTGATTGAGGCTGTTCCAACAGCTAAAATTTGCCTTTGTAAACAACCCTGTTCTCATCTCAGGTGCTGAGATTCTCCACGTGCCCAGGCACATGCCCGCTCCCACGGATGACTGTCAACTCCAACCCCAACCTGAGTGTATTTGTACAAAAAAATGTGTAGAAGCAAAACCAAATTCTACAGAAAAATCCAACTTTGCAATTTTTTTCCCACCCTTATTAAGGTTAATGATTTATGCCTTGTAATTGCCACAAATGGGCAAGAATTCCTGAATCTTAATAATTCTAAGTATGCCAGAAGTAAATTTTAAAATCCTAAGCAAAAATTAAAGGACCATAAAATGTGTGTTCGCCTCCCAAGAGACAGTTCTGTTTCAACATGACAGCTTAATTAAAAGCTTAGTAAATTGTCACAACGTTTTTTAATAAACAGTCTTTGTAGACAGTATGCAGCAGAGAGATCGTGCTTGTAATGCACCAGAAGTTACTGAAGTGATCAGAGGTCCCCATTCCTTTGATGACCTCTGCAGTAGCTAAAATCAGCTTGGACCACTGCTAGGGGGAAGCTGAGGCAGGTGAAGAGCTGGAAACCACATTTACATTCCACAATATCCACTCAATGAAATTAACATCGCCCAGATTTAACTACATGGGAATGCATTTGACAGTTTTAAGGTGTGGTTGTGTCTTTGAAGCTTCAATGCTGGGTGTGTGACCTGTTCCAGATGTTCATGTGAGGCTCTGATTTGTCATGCTGGGAGATATTTGCACTATGTCCCATTGGTTAGAGTTCCTGGCGACTTGGAGATCGGCATTCCTTGCTCCCAGGGCAGCTCCCTCATCCCTAACGAGTGTGTAATCACCAGGCTGTCGGTGAGGTTGGACAGTTGGGACGTGGGGTCAGGAATGCCCTTTGTAAGGGATTGCCACACATCCAGGAGCCTCCTGGTCATTCTCACTAATCTCGACTCCCTTTTCAACTTCAGGATGTGAAAAAAAAAAGAAATTTGGTTTCAAAATCACCTTCTGTTTTATTTATTTTGAAACACAAAATACCCCTCGGCCACTCAAATGAAATGTTTCATTTCAGGAGAAATGCAACACTTCATTCAACCTGAAATGACTTTTTCCTTCCCATCCAGAAGAGCCAGTGAACCAAAAAATTGGTTATTCCCTCACCTCTACTTGTTCCCCATCTCCTAAGCCAGATGGTCCTTTTATAATTTCATCTGAAAAAACACATCCCAGGTCCCTTTCTCATGCATTTAGTCTACACAGTCGCCTGCGCAGTCAACTCATGCTCTTATCACATCACATGAGCCACTTTGCATTCGATCTCTGCCACAGCATTGAACCTTCTTTCAATTATTTGTTTATCTGATGTTTCCTTTCCCTTAGTTTAGAGTTGCGGGAGGAGGTCAGGTAGTTCAGAGCTGTGAAGAGAAAAAGCGAGAGCTGCCTCTGGGATGCTCCTTCCCCGCAGGATTACAGGACTCGCTGCAACCCTGGAAGCCGAGTCCTTTGCCCAAGTCCTTTGCTCATCTCCAAACTCAAAACTACGCGAGTCGAGGGCTGGGACAGTGCCCTCTGAAGCAGGGCCGTCCTCTCTCTCTCACACGTATGAGATGCGATGGGAAACCCTGCTAAGATATTTGCTGAACTGACTTCTACCCATTGCAGAGTCACTCACCTTTGATCTCTCTTCTCCGCTTCTTTTTTTTCTGAGCAACACTCAGATCACAAGTCCTCAAAAAATGAAAGACATAACTTTTTAAAAATCTCTTCTGTAAATGGTGTCACTTGTCCTAACATTCTGGCAAGAAATCAAACTAAGGAGCTGGTGGCTTCCAAACCTCCTGACTTCTGGGGGTTTTTTTGCAAAAGTTATGGAAATTAACTTTTCCATCCAGGCCAATTTCATTTGGACTGAAATTTGTGAAGTTTTTACATTTCCCAACTATTTTCACCTTAGTCTCATGAAAACCTGTGTTAGTGGTCACACTGGATATAAACCAACCCACCACACTGTTCCACATCTGATGTCTTTACCCATCTGATGTCCTCATGCATGGGAGAATCCATCTTTAGGACTAATTCACAAAGACATCAAACAATCACTGATGAGAAAAATTCAAATAGAACATCCCCAAAGACACCTCAGGGTGGGTTTTTGGAAAACATTACACAATTAATTACGAAATCTTTGTGAATACCCTCCAAAACATTCCAGAACCAGTTTAAAGACATCTTGCTACCCCTTGCACCTCCACCTGCTCTTACAATTCACATCCAATCGGTGATGTACAAGTGAAAAGAATTCACCCATAACACTGTGTTTAACTAGAAGTCAGAGAATATTTTCTTAATATCCTATTGAGGACCAATGCTGTGGACCAGCATATGTTTGTGAATTCACATATTGAAAGGCTAACACGGTTACCACTGGATCTTCAGTACAGCCTCCCATATAATTCAAGTTAGAGAATTTTTTCCTCGAGTCTACCAATCTGTAAATATGAAGATGAAGTTTCTTTCAAAAGCTGACTATCTGGAAAGAAGCTATTCAGCTAAGATTTATGAATCATATACAATGCCATCAGGATTGGCTTGCAAATGATTTACTAAACAAAAATGGGGCTGAGTTCATAATGGATGTTACTCAAAATAAGAAATTTGACTGGCGCTATATATTTCATCTATTGGACATAAAATGCATTTGCTGTAATAAAGTGAGGATATAAATGTTAAATATATTCTTTTTTTCTTTTTCCCCACATGTGGATTTGTGCTTAAAAATTCTTCTTGGCTGCTGAAACTGTGATTGATAACAGCCTTGCTGAAAGCTTCGCTAACACCAGTTCGGTGTTGGGCAAATTTGCTTTGGAGTATACTTGCCTCGAACAAATATACTTTGGAGTCCATTAAAACTGTTTGTGAATTTGGGTTTGAAGCCTTCAGCAATTTCAGCAGCCCCAGAGCTTTCGGGAAAATGGATTGTAGCATCTGCTGCTTCATAGCTCCTAAACCACTGATTGCTTGGAGCTGAGAGGGGATTCCTGGGAAAAGGACTTTATCCTGCTCGTGGCCACTGCTGGAGATGGGGTGYTGAGTTTGAATAGCTGGTCCTACAGCTTATTTCCTAGACTGATGAGACTAGACTTTGCCTGTGCAGAATTCAAAGACATCCTATAAAAATGATGATAGCAACTTGTCTTCCTCCCTTCCCCAGCACAAACATCCCAGGGGCACTGCACAAATTCAACCCCACCCTGAAATCCACTTCTGACAAAAGCTAGTGAGATACTGCCATCATATTTCTGCTGAAAGTCTTCATTTAGGCTGTTCTGCCCACTGCCGCAGATGCTCTGCCCCTTTCAGGACACAGTTTCACAGCCATGCTAAGTCTACAGAGGTGCCATCTCCTGACACAACAGAGGTCCTGACCTTCCCAGTGGCTGGCACACGTTTCTCTTCCATCCTTGTGTCACTCATACACCCTCAGGGGCATATCAGAAATCATCCCGTTGTCGTCATTGTTTTAAATATTTTGTTAGAGAGAATGGATTTTTTTTTCAGTCATCTCCACATTTCTGATGGTCTCAGCATCTTGGGGGAGAATATGAAAAGGAACCCAGTGCCTTTGATGCTGTGGACACAGCTGGATTATTCATCACCTCAGTACAAACAGGACTGTACCAGGAATGCTACCTGCTGCATAAATGACACCTGAAATGGCCGTACACCCAGATGGACCCACTCCAGCTGCCTCAGAGGCTGTCTGGACAATGTCTGACAGCCGTCTTGCTGGGATATTTTGACTTACACATCCTAGAACTGGAATAGGTCCAGGGATAAGATTTCTATCCCATGAGGGACAATCCTGTGCAGCCTGTGGACCACAGCTCATCAGGAGGAACGGGACCTGCAAGCATCTCTCCACACTACACTATAGTAGCTCACATAGTCCTGGTTTAACCTCACCATGTGTTATTTCATGGGGCTTTCCAGGATGGCTTCCAGCCAGCCAGGGGTCTGGAAATGATCAGAGCTGAATCTGAGCTCATGGGCTCAGACATACCCTACATTTACTTTAATCACAACAGAACATCAGATTCTTCTTCTTGAAAGAAAATTCTTTAATGTTTCCTTTCTGTGGGATTCAGAAGGCTTCTTCTAAAATTTCTATGTTTCCAACAGGACAGAAATTATGAGTTTTGTCCAGCTTGTTGGAGAAAATAACTCCTACAGCCCCCGCTCGCTGGAGGCACCCCCCTACCAGCCTCCCACAGGAGATGCAGGATTGCCTTGTACCCAAGGGGCTGTAAGGTGCTCACAGAAGAAGCCTGCTCAGAAATCCCTGATCCACTGGCTTAAGTCCTGATGCTATTTCACTAAAGGAAGCAATGCTTTCAAAGACCATGCACRATATCACATCTCCAGGTTTGGTCCCAGACCTCTGGAATCAAAAAAGGAGGCTGCGCTGCATCAGAATGAGATACTAATTAGCTAATAATCTCTAATGGCCAAAGGAAAATGAATATGACTAGCTGTCATTAAGTTGGTTTTGAAAGCCTTTCTTTAGTGTATAAAGCACATTAAAAATGATTTCATGATCCATCACGCCGTATGGTTTCTACAGCATAAAAGAGGAATTATCGGCAATCGTAAAGCATACAATGACCATCATTTAGCCTTGTCGTTAACTGCAACAGCGAGCGAATCAAACTGTGGCTGCAAATAAAGAACAACTTGCTTTTTAGTCCCTAGCGGTTTGCTTTGTCCAGCCTGCAGGACCACATTTCACAGCAACCTCTTTTCACAGATGACAGCTAAATGGGACTCCTTCC
The DNA here is from genome assembly GCA_035582835.1 of Phoebastria nigripes. NCBI lineage: Eukaryota > Metazoa > Chordata > Aves > Procellariiformes > Diomedeidae > Phoebastria > Phoebastria nigripes. Next base: position 443,556 of record JAYKAV010002918.1, read on the forward strand.
ATGGTCTAAGGGCTGCCTTTTCAGTCCTTGCAGGGACCGCTGCAAAGTGGCCCAAGGCAGTTGTACTCGGGCCAGAGTCTGCTGCCCATCCTTACAAGAGGAGGACTGCACCGCTAGATCAAACCTAAATGTTCACAAGTCCCTTCTGCCAAGCAACAGCCGGCTTCTTCCTTGCAAGTGAAGAAATGGGTGTCCTTCGGTTTAGCCTCATTCTGTCTCCAGCCTCTCTCAGCACTGTTCCTGCCAGACAGCTACAACACAGGTTACCCAACTCCAGTTTGCATCCAAGTTCACGAAGGAATTGGTAGTGTGCCAGGCTTTGGAGCCTACTGTCTTTGATAACTTGGGGCCAAGAACCATCAATGAAAGTGTTTCATTTTAGACTGTGAATACCAAAAATGTCTCAATGGGCAAGAAACAAAGGAGAAACAAGAAAGAAAAAAGAAAGGTCAATGTTTCCTGCAAAAATCCTTCAAGTGACACTGGTCCCCTCTGCTTTCTGGCACCAGCTGTAAACTGACATTCAGAAGGCTCCAAACAGCATGAGAAGATCCCTCTGCAAAGAGCGGTCAGTTTAAATAAATCACGCCTTTCCCAGAATAAGGGCAGCTGCAAGTGTAAGCAGCCACAGAGAGCAACCGTGCTCTCCCCTGACAGCAAAGTACCCAAACACAAATGATTTGGTGGGCTCTGACAGCTGCTTTTGCAGATGAAACAAGTTAGAAATACATCTTATTAACTCAAGGTTTTGGTCTAAAGAGACTTGTTATTCTTCCTACAGCATAGGCAAAGGGATAACACCAATCGTCGGTATAGCTGTCGGCTCTTTTAGATTGATGAATGATAAATATTGCTCAGGTCTCAACGGCAGCACAGCCACAGCGACCCTGGGAAGTAACTCCACCAGGGTTTTAGCAGCACAGCTTCGAGGACCAGCTTCCAGAAGGAACCACCCAGCCCCACGCAGTGCTCACCTCTTGCAATGGTGGCTATGAATCATCTCTACAGCCCCATCCCTGCTGTTAGGCAGACCAGGCTGAGGGCAGCTCTCCTGCCTGCTGTCCCCCCCTCCAGCTTATGCTGGGAGGGGAAGGATGGTTCCCACAGCAGTACTGGCTGCAGTCACAAAACTACTTTAGTTATCCAGGGAAGCCCCTGGATAAGAGACTCCCTAGAAACACAGCTGAGGTAGATAACAGATGCACTGCATAAGTCCTTGCTCAAACTGTCACCTTCCAGAGCCTGATTTAGTGCTAAATCTTGAAGTGAGATAAATCCTCATCAGCATGGAAAAACCTATGGACTGGCCCAGCCAACCCTCCACTAAACTTACACAGGCTGACAGACCTAAGAAGAGTACTGCAAATATCTCAAGGTCAGAAACGCTTTTCTGCAGCCTTATTTTCTTTTATTAGGTCTTTTAGTCCTATTAAAATGTACTAGAGAGGCTTTTATGCAGGAACTAGCAAAATTTTAAGTCCAGTCTTTTTCTATTACTGCAACTCTAATGACTTCTTTGGAGTTATCGCTAAGCAGAAAGCAGGTTAGTCTACTGCTCCGTTACAAACAAAATAAACCCCAAAGCCATCATTATGCAAATCAAAGAGGAAAAGAGCAATTTAGCTATGTCAAAGAGAGGACAGTCTTGCAGGCTAAGTCTTGGAAGAAGAGTCAAGAGCTTGAAAAATGCACCTTGCCTTGCCAGCAGTCAGCTCTGCAATGCTTTGGATGCCATTAAATAGGGAGGGACTGCGGCTGGGGCAATCATGGGGAAGGTGGTTCAGGTGCTGATCCCGGCTCGCAGAGGAGGAGGCAGATACGTAACACCTGAGTTACACCTCCGAGGTGGTACTGGGACATCTGCAGTGGGCAGGGCTTCATATCACACCTCTGTGAAAGAAACTTGTGGTTTGGTTCTTGCAGTTGCAAAATTAAAGTATTTTCACAGATCAGTTCAAAGGTCTGTGTAAATGTTTTTCTACATCACCCTCCTTTCCTCTCCAAGCCCCCAAACACAAACAGATCCCCCAACCCAGCTGAAGCACCGTTTCTCTGCATTAACAGTTTAGATAATAATTTCTTCAGCACAGGGCTCAACGTTGCCCTGTACGGGGCTGCTCATGGTGGATTTTGGGACCTAGGAACATGCAGAGCCTCTGGGAAGGCTTGAAATGAAACCTCTGCTGATACACAGCAGTTTGTGTTTCCAGGAGAGTATTTCTCTGCTGGCAGGACAACGGCAGCTGAATCAGGGCCCACGGGCAGAAGGGGCTGAGGTACCAGGCTGCAGAGGTGGGTATAAGCAGGAGGCAGAGGCTGGAAGGGGTTTCACTTCCATGCTTGGGCCCAAGCCCATGAGCACGATGCTGCACAACCACTTCAGCTGCAATAAAGATTAAAGGAGTGAGATCTGCGCTTGCTCTGGTGTCTGCTAGGGGTCATCTTTTTTGCCTTTTGCATTCTTTCTGGGGGGTACATCTCCCTTCTCAAACCTTAAAGATCAGACTTTCAAAGATGTTCTAGCTCTGCAATGACTTTGAAGATCTGGCCCAAAGCCTTCAATCAGGGGATAGTGGAGGCAATAGAGGAAAATATGTTCTTTCTGCAGGGAATAAAAAAAAAAAATCACCTTGTGTTTGCTCCGCTCTTCTGAGCAAATGAAGTGTTGTCTCTTGAAGCAGAAGTGTGGAAGGAGGCAGGGCTGGGCTGGGCACAGGGGTGGAAAGGGAGGAGTGGGATGTGAAGGGAAGGTTACAGATCTGATAGTGCTGGCAGCATGCCCCCAGCCCAGCTCTGCCACATGAAAGAGGATTTTATCCAGCTTGAACACATTGCCTGCAGCCTCAGTGCAGATCACGTGGATTAATGGCTTGAAATTAAACCGCTGCTCATGCAAGAGAGCAGTGTGAGTTTCCAGCAGAACATTTCTCTCCTGGCAGGAGAAAGCAACTGCTGTGTGGCATTTGCACAGGGGGCTGCTGGTGGGCAGGCATCTACAGAAGAGCAACTAAATCATTCCTTTCCCAGCTGCAGTAATATTTCTCCCCACTGCATGTTACAGCTGAGCTCCTCTGCCTCCCACTACAACGGCTGAAACTCAATGAAGACGGACAAATCAAGAAGTGCCTGCTCCGTGCTGTCATCCAGATGCCAGATTGGGTCTACCCAAACCAGGATTAGACAAGATGAATCTTCAAAGACCAGTTCTACATACCAGGATGTTCAAGAGCTTCGCCTTTCTGCTCTGGTAATGCTAATGCCTCCTGGAGCAGTAAGGCCACAGAAGAAAGTAATTGCTTTATACAACATACAACGACGATTGGTCTTGAGTTGGAGAAACCCAGTTGTGTCCTCCTGTTTATACATGTCAGCTTTTTTCCCCTGGTATCTGCAGCAAAAAATGCCTACAACTCTCTGGATGCATCAAAGGTTGGTAGGGTGATGGCTCAGCAAACGCTGCCTAAACAACTCAAAAGGGTGCTCGTCTACCACAGCTACACCTCCAGGGAACAGTGTGTTTGCAGTAGTAACACCCGTCTATGCCATAACTCACCTCTGTCCTGGTCTGCAGCGCCCAGGACAGAGGAGCAACCAAGAGACAGGGAGAAAGGGAGGGCAAGACTTGTCTTTCCCAGCCCAGAGAGAGACAAGGTGAAGGATCTACCTGGAAATACAGTTTCATGCTTATTGAACCCTGAAAGGGTCTCCAGGCATCAAAGACTGTAATATAAAGCTCTTCTCGACTATTTTGTGGTTAAAGCAGATGGTGAGGAGTAGCAGAGATAGGAGAAGGCGCAAACCCAACCCACTGAAGCAGTCGCATGGACCTTTTCACACACTAATGATCCCAGAGAGGCTGCCTCCAGCAAGAGAAGGATCTTACAGTGTTTCTTAGCTCATCTAAAGTAGCCCTAAAACCCAGCAATAAGCATAAACTGCCATGCAGAGGCCTGAGCACTGTAAGCAGGAGCCCGATTTCTCTTTCACTTGTACTAAGATTCCAAACCACTCCCCAGAAGCCCATGGTGGGAAGCCAGATGCAAACCTGTGCATCTCCTCAGCTACTCCTGCCGCTGTCAGGCCACCAAATAAGCTTAGCTGGGGTATTTAAAAATAACTGCAGGGTATTTAAAAACAACTTTCAGTTAATAAATTGTGAGGCGGAAGCACCTGTGACCAGCACTCATTGCAGAACAAACAAGAAGCTCTTGCTGTTCAAGAGCCGAATCCCAAAGGCAAGAAGCAACTGCAGGATCTATTTAGCAGGAAGAAATGTCTAATAAGGAAGAACATGCATGATCATTTGGATGCAGTTAGAAGCGTTTTAACAGCTTTCCCCAAAACATGATTTTTGCCCAAGGCTGACAGATTTTCTCTTCTTGTCAGACAGAGGAATAACAAACTAGCCCGAGAGAGAGGAGACTCCAACTCCATGAACCTGCAGACATGACTCTCCTCTGGCTTACGCCTGCAACAACCAGGAGTGACTCTGCTTTTTCAGACCCAGTGATTATGCCTCTGCGTTACAGTAAAACTGCAAATGTGCTTTTGCCTTTTCATGGAAGAAGAATAACCATATTTCTGCCTAATATCTTACATTTTCTGTTAGCACATACCATCCTAGGTGCCTGTCAAGAAGAGAACCACGCCGTCAGCACAGCTCTGTAAGCATCAGCACAGGGTTCTTCTCCGCTCCTTCCTCCTCTCCACTGGCTGGGATGCAGTCAGATACATTTTTTTTATTATTACTTTAATTTTGCTTTCATCAAAACCAGATGAAAACCCTTCCCCAGAGGCTATTGGCAAGGATAGAAATGGGAAATGCAGACGAGTGCTATCTACTAATAATTACATTGCATTTCCCAGCTAGTGGTTCCCAGTTGCACTACGGAGCTGCGCAGCCAACAAGATTAGTTCTCAGGATGATGCCTGGGCTGGGCAGTTGCTGTTTAATGCCTGGCTATCTCCTCTCTGCTTGCAGTGGTTTGTTTGGGTTTTTGATTATTCATTGGTTTTGAACTCCAGGGATGAGCTGGGGGTTTTTTGTTTGTTTGTTTGTGCTGGGGGAGTTGTTTTGGGGTTTTTTTATAGATTTCATCTCTGGGATTTAGTGTTTTCCCCAGTGACAGGTGTCTTTTAAATCAAAAGAGATTTTTCCACCTCTCTGAATTTATATACTCTGAATCTATTGACTCAATACAGCTCAACCAAGGAGGTCATCCTAAATATTTTTCACCTTTTCCTCTGGCAGAGGGAGAATGAAATAGCAATCAAATATTTATTTTAGATCCCAGCGATCTAACACAGATGCCTCAGGTTTACCAGGGGCTTTCAAAACCCTTCTAAATAAATTCCCAGATATTTTCTTTTTTTTCCCTTGTTGTATTTGGAAAAACAGAGGCATATGCAGTCCTTTTACAGTGGCACTTCCCAAGCTGTTTCTGACTGTTTACTCTCTCTGTAAAGTTTCTTAGCAATGAGGGCATTATAAAACCTCCCTCCATCACCTCCCCCTCTTCCGTTCCTCCTTCCCTCATCCCACCTTCCCTTCACTTGCAGATGCCTCAGAACAAACCGTATATCATGCGTTTAGCGGCTCTGGGCCATTAAAACCCAGATCTGGTATTAGTCCTGTGGAAATGGAGAGCTTTCATCGCCACTCCAGAATGGTTTTTTTATGGGTAATTGATGGGAAGCCACAGACGGCTGTTGACAGTGCAGAGAGATTAAGCAGTTTACTGCGCAGGGGAAGCCTGGCCAGTCCATCCGCCCTGCTTCAGTGGCCAATCTCTAAAGGAATAAATGATGCTCATAAACACATCATTTTTCTCCAAATCATTATGCACTTCCTTGCTACAGCATGGTCTGCAGGCAGGGCCTGACGCAACACCCACGAAGCCCATGGGAGCCGTTCCTGCCAATCTGGCACAGATGCACAAACCATTTAGAGTCAGAACTACTGAAGAGTGGAGGTGCCCAGGGAGGAGCTCGGTGAAATTTAGACCCTCAAATGCAAAATTGCAATTGGAAAATGCCAGGTGTTCAGCTTAATCCTCAATGTGCTGGACCATGATGTTCCCTGGGCATCTGAAGTTGTACCTCTATGCTCCCAATCCTAGTTTCGAGCTCACTTCAGCCCCTTCTCGGTACAGATAGGAAAACAAAGCTGGGGKGACAGTTACCCTCTTTTTCCAGGGTACCCTACTGCTACGAACACCTGCAGAACCAAATCCAAGATCATCTCCCGTTCAGTGAAATTCATACTGCATTTCCTACCAGAAATACAGAGGATGTTTTCCCACCTCCCCTTTTGCTGAAGTCCTGCCATTGTGCAGAAAAGCTTTTAACATAATCAGACCAGAGGAAGACAGAGCGGAAGAAGAAGCAGGACTCCGGTGCTGGGTAATTGGGGCATGCAGGAAAGCCGCCCTGTTCTCCTCAGTTTTACTTTATTGGCTTTACTGCTGCTGCTCATTTAAAGTCATGTTAGAAACCAAAATAATAATAAGAAAAAAATAACAGTTACAGATGAAGACTCTCAAGTGGCAGAGCAGATTTGATGGGAAGCTGGATCATAACAGCTCTGCAGCATTTGGTGCCTGACATCTGTGCAGGATGGGGTTCACTGGGGACTTCCAGAAGTTGGGACCTGGTAGAGGTTTAATGAACAAAGGAGACAAATTCAGTCTCTACAATCCTTTTTTGTCCTCTGATAAATATTGCCCTTGAATTTCACGCTATGCACTCAGCCAGAAAAAAGCTAATGATCCAAGATGTAAACATTTTATTTCCTGTCTCCAAAGCTGAACACAACTTTAACCCTTGCCCAGCAAGCATCAGCAGCTGTCAAGAAAGCTTTTATGGACTTAAAGGGCAAGATCCTGGCCCTGCTGAAGTCAATGGGACTTTTGTCATTGCCTTGGGGCATTTTGGGAAAAAAGGAATGAGGGAACCACCAAGGACAGAAACATAATTGTTATTAGATACTCCCCCCGCAGCAGATGCAGGCTGGCTGCAAGCAGAGACCCTGCAAGTCAGGATGCCCGAGTCATTCAACCTGTAGTTACATCGAGAAACAACATCATCCAAACTGGAATAATTAATTTATCAGGCATTTTGTCCTCCAAAAGTGGGTAGCCTAAGAGGAAGTGGATGCTTTGGATGGAACTGGGAGGATGTTTAGAGGGGACATGCCTTGCCTGAGCAGGGCTTCTTTTAAGGTCAGCAGAAATCAATTCAAAGTCAACACAGTTAACGGGGTCTGGTGCAATTCATCTCAGCCTAAAGTGGATGCCTTCAGTTGGCCAGATGATTCCCACCCCAAACTCCACTGGCTATAAAGGCAGCTGAGGGTGACTAGCAGAGATAGCCTTATATGTCTGTAATGGAGGGATTTTGATGTGAGATGAATCTGACCCTTTGGGGAGGAGGGGAATTAAACCTGATGTTCAATAGAGAAATTATGACCACTTTAATTTGTCATTCCCTTTTTTCTCTGTAATGACCTATGGACCACTTATGGATGAAGGGGCTGTGCCAGTGATCATGCAACCAACCGCTTGGAAAAACATTCTTTGGCCTTGGCCAGAAGCCACAGCACTTAGTTTAAGCCTGAGTACAGGATAATGCTGTTGCTTTCACCCTTTCCCAGGCTTTCGAGGATTTTCAGCACATTGGAGGTTTCAGCAGCTTGCGTGTATACACATTATGGCCACCTTCCCTCCGTCTGCTGTTCTATTCTCAGAGACGTCTGAGAGCACGAAGGATGAAAAATGAGCAGCCAAGCCATTTAATTCAGTCCCAATCATCATTAATAGAAGAAGGGGGGAAAAGTGCCCTTGTATAATTTAAGCAACTGTTTGCTTAATGTTTCTGGTCATGACATGAAAGCATACGGTTGATTATTCTTAGTAAGTGCAGGATTATTTTTGACCTGAAGGATTTCTTGCTTATTGTGTAACCTCTGTCTCAAGCACTGAGTCCTTCTCTGCCTGTCTTATCCAGATTCCTTTATGAGACGCAGACCAAGTCAAGATTGAGCAGCAATTTGTTTTTGTTTACTTGGCCAATTAGGGTCAAGTTAATGAAGCATTGGGTGGAAAACAGCATCTCTTGTTACGTTGCCACAGCAGCAATTACAGTTCTCTTGAAAGAAGGTTAAGGAATTAATTGCAGTGCTTCTTTAGATATAAAAAATAAGCAGAGGTTCTRTCTTAGCTGGTTTGAGGAACTCACTAACCCATCTGGTTTTGTGGGCAACATTTATTGACAGCACAGTGGAATAAGTTCATTCTTTATTCAGACCTTGCTGGTGTGTGAGGCAGGACACATGTTGGAAAAGCAGGCAGCAGCCCTCAGAAAGACAAGTTCTGGTAAAGTGATGGATGTGCTTTCTGGAGCTGCTGGCCCTTGGCTGCCCAAATCTCAACAAGACTGATGGCCTGCTGTGTAAGAAACGCCTCAAGAACAGGCTGAACAATTTAGAGAGCAAACCCAGGATGATCATGTCCTGGMCCTTCAGTGACGGTCAACTGACCAAGGGGAGCAAACGCATGGAGCAACTCGGAGAGCTCTGCTCCATCCTCTCTCTAACCTCCTCCAGAAACCTGGGCTGCTTCAGCTACACCACTGGAATGAAATCAGTGCAATCTTTACCCTCCCCACTCTGGGTGCATTTTAACTCTGATGCGGGTGGCTGATGGAGGAAGTGTACCCCTGCTTGACCAACGACTGCTGCTCAGCTGCTGACGCCAAGAGCAGACTGCTCTTATTTTACTGCCTGAACAAAATGCTCTGTTAAACTCGAAGTTGAGCTAAGAGTTCGTCAGGGGCTTCCAGGTGAACCAATCTTATGGGATCATTTTAATTAGCGAAAAAATGAGACATCCTGGAAACCTAAGAAATTAAAATGGAAAAGAAAAGGCATCATCTGCAGAGGTAGAAGTAACTGAGATGCCAGGCCAAGGGACAAGGGCGAGAGTCTGGCACACTGGGTTGTGATGCCTTGAGGAAAGAGACCAGCTCTATCATGGGAGATTCCCTAAAAGTTGTTGAAAGTACCAGAATTACGCAGTGCAAGTTTATCCTCTACCCATAGAACTCATCCGCTCGTCTTCTGATTTGACTCTTGGTGCCAGATTTGAAGGAGAGGACGTGAGTGAGCCTCTCTAACCTGGGGAGTTTTTACAGCCAGCAATGAAAACTCTTCAGGAGAATCCCCCAAAATGCTGAGTAAGACAGTGAGAGGATCAAGCTATCTCATTTTAAACATTGAAAGTACATTGCCTAACCTGGGACGTTTGCAAAACTCTTTGTAGAGATTGGCACCAGAAAATTTTACCCTGCAGGTAGCTTTAGAATAGATGAAAAAGCTACACTGTCAGCCCTAAATTATGTTTTTCTTCTTCCATCAGCAAAGTCACACCACAGCAGTCTTCCAGGGTCACTTAAAGCACGCTGGACGTTTTCTTCACAGAGAAAACTTAACAAAACTGGCTTGGTTTGATTTTGGATTTCTCTGTTCTGGATGATTCTAACTCAAGAATGATGGAAAGGGGCATTTAGAAAGCACTAAGGATTCACCACCTTAAAAGTAGGCTTTTTTAAAGTATTTTTAGGTAGATGCTCCAAATTGCTAAATTGCTAGCTGATAAAAAAACAGCATTGCTGCTAATGCTGAGCTTCAGTCCAAAGCCCTTGAACTTTCTGTCCTAGCCACCACAGCTACAGAGATGAGATTACCCCTTTGCTCTTCGCAGTAGCCTTTGTAATATTTAAGGTCTGTTAGAAAGTCCCTCCTCAGTCTTCTCTTCCTGCAGCTAAACAGCCCCGCTTTGGGGAGGGTAAGAAAGGAAGCAGAGACAGTCTGTATTTCCACCCATCACAAACTACTGCATTAAACAAAACAGGCTCAGAGAAGCAAACGAGCAAGTGAAGTGCCATTGGGCCCAGTGACTTCATCCAAGGCCCTTTGTACCTGTTCCTGAAGATGGTCATTAGTTGTATCGTCATACGCTATTTTTTCCTCATGGTCTCTGACTCAGTGCACAAGATGAACCTACCCGGGGCAGTGACGGCAGCTGTTGCCTGCAGGATTCTCTTGCATTACAAAAAACAAACAAACAAACAAAAAACCAAAAACAAGAAAAGAAATAAAAAAGGCATGTTTGAAATGGAAGAGATATTTTTGAGCAACTGCAGACAATGTTCTCCCCTGCTTCCTCCTGCCACTCAATACATTATAAATGCRCTTCCTCTGCTGAATGGATGGGGAAAGCAGCCTAAGTCCTGCTGAAATTAACAGCCTGTGAAGTTTGCTTTTATCTGGCAGGTTTTGTTTTTCAGAGATGGGTAGAAAGCAATTCATTTTTAAATTAAATAGATAAAAAGACATTTCTGAGTTGGGATCAAAAGCTGTGAAAAAGAAGATTTGCACAGCATGGCCACAGAGATGACCTTCGTCGTTTCTTATGTCCACTCCATTTGTTGCTTATCTGACTTCGTAGTGTGTTAAACATCCGTAGGTATCTCTGCAGTGACCTTCATGGCCTAAGCTATATCAGTCATCTGCAACAGGGACTAACGTTTGCAAGCTACAGAGGTGAATCCTCGCTTTCAGCTTTCCTCCTCTCTTCCCCAAGGAATAAACCTTCTGGGTAATTTTCATAATCGTAATATTCTGCTGGAAAATGGTATGTAAATAAAATTTCAACATGCTTCGCAAAGCATTTATTGATGTTGATGAATTTCTTGAGGAGTGTAATATTTCTTAAACCAAATATCCATTTTTCATTTCTGTTGTTCATTTTCATTCTGATACCAAAGGAAAACCTTCCTCAGGATGGAAACCCCGAGCTTAGGTCAGCTCCATGTGCAGACCCTGCTCCCCTCTCTGAATCTCCCCTTCTCCCATGAAAGCATTCCTCAACAACCAGCCTCCTTGTCTCCCTGGAGTCTAACTTCACTGGCTCCACCTGAATCCCTCCCAGACCATGGCCTGATCCCACAACTGGTCCACTCTCACCTCGCTCCTACTCTACATCCTCATTTTTACTATAGAATATCCCATTGCTCCAAATTGCCTCCTGCCACCTGGCTCACGCCAGCACCATCGAGAGCCTCTTGGTCAGTTTTAAACACATCAGATGCCTCCTTCCAGAGCGCTCTGAGCAATGTTGAAATAAGATGTCTCTCCTGCTGGATTTTATTTCTTTTTCAGAAATCGATCCTCTCTTTCCTTTCCCTCACTGTTCTTAACAGAGCTTGAAATTAATGCACTTCTCTGCCGTCTGTTGGCTTTCTCCTCCCCGCTCCATGCGGTGCCGCAGCTGCAGAGGGACCAGATCTCCTCCTGGTTCCTCGGGGTGCCCAGCACAGGGCTCTCCATGCACTGTGGTTGTCTCAGCTCCTGGGGAACACCTCACCCTGCCTGTGGGATGGGAGATCCTATGACCTGGAGCTTCCAGACCAGATGAGATCTGTCTTGAGGATACCTCCTCTGCCCTAAAAGCCCTTGAGGACAGCAAGGTTGCTTCTGTGCCAACAAACAGCATGGTCCTGGGTCTCTTTTATGGCCTCAAGGTGCTCTTTCTATCCAGAGGGAGATAGCTTTGGATGCTGGCACAAAGAATCACCCCTAGTAGCTCCCGCTTTAGTGCACGGGGTGCACGTGGTCCAGCGAAGGGACCGTGACCGGGATGCACCTTGTCTCAGCCACTGAACCTGCCCAGGGAAACACAAGGGCCCCAAGCTTTTACTGAGAACCCAGCTAAGCAGGGATCCACCAGGCGGGATAAACTAAATGCAGAAGAGGAAAGGTCAGTGATAGAAGGAGAATATTTGAGTAAAACTCCCCAGGAGCTGCTGGAGCAGATCGGAATAATACCAAAAAATGCAATTTTCCCTGCAGGAATGACTCCCTGTACAGTTCACAGGAGCATTTCTGTGCCAAAATACACCCTGGTGCATAGTTCACTCTGCAGCAGTCTTCAAGAGAAAGCACTAGCATCTGTCCGAGTCGCAGAGCTGGGGAACATACTAGCTTCCTTTGGCCTTCCCAAAAATTATATAATAAGAAGGAAGAAAACCAATTTTCTTTTTTATGACAGGGAGCATTTCACGGTGAYTTCCCTTCCTATAAGCCAGGTCTCCCCAACTGGGCTGCAAGTCCCATGATGTGGTCTGGCCATGCTCCCCGTTATTAACTGCTGTGGGGCTGGCTATGGAGCAATTGTTCTTTTAGCTCAGGGTAGTGGTTTTAATTCTGTTTTGAAAGAATGAAAAGCCATCTCAACCAAACAATGCTCTTGCCCATTTTTAAAACCAAAATAAAAACAGGAATAAATTGGTTGGCAATACGAAGTAGAAATTTTCCATTTTCAGGAAAAAAATGTTCAATCTTTTGTTTTAAAAATACCTTGGAAATTGAAACATTTAGCTGAAAACACAAAAAGGARGCCAAAAGATTGTTTTTCAACCTTTTTTTCTTTTTTTTAACTGAACAAATTAAAAGACAAAGAATTCTGGGATACTCTCTGAAAATACTGGCTTTGCAGAGCTCATACACCAATTAGGACAAGAATGTTATTTAGAGAATAGGAAAACATGAAAAATTTCCCTCTGAAATGCTTCACATTGCCTTCCCTAGACCTGAACATTGCTGGTTTGTTTCTTTTCACATCCTTTGCTGTCTGGTTGGGTTGGTAACCTCCTTTGGGGGAAATCATCCTCTGATAAGGTCGCACCCGGCTCCCGTCTCTGCCCTCGGCTGGGCAGGTGGCCGAGCGGTCCGTGGTGTGCGGGGATGACACAGGGTGCCCGGGCACTCTGGAGCTGCAACCAGAGGGAGGGCTGCAGTGCCGCAGGAGATGAGGTTCACTGAATGGAAATAAGAAACAACCCAAACCCACCTCCTGTGTGACACAGCAGCACGCTAAACACATTCAGATTAGTGAAATTAAATGTTTCAGTTCAGGGTTTGGTGTCCTAGGACTCTCACAGCTTTCTGCAGTCTGGGGAGCAGGAGGCATGTTGGCAGGGAGCATCCTTCCCTTCATCCTTCACTCTTGGAGGGTGTTTGGCTGGCTTGCCATACTCCCATGCCTCTTGCCCTGCCACTAGCAGGGACTCTTGTCACAGGCTTGTGACGGACAAGCTCCTTCCTACCTGCCCCCGTTTCCGTTTTCCCCTCCACAATCTATTTTCCTTTGCTAGGCTGCAGCCAAGAATTTAATGCACTGACATTTTTCTGTTTGTTTGAGTTTACTGTTCCAATCTGTTTACACTTCTCATTGAACATAATGGCTTGAGAGATTAGGAGAGGAGTTAATCAGACCTAGGTCCCCAAAAAATCTGCTGAAATGCTCCAGTGAGTTTGTCGAGTTTGAAGTATGGATTTTAAAGGACCACGCCAAGCTGTTTGCTTGAAATGTGTTTGTGATGCTGAGTTCACTTCAAAGCAAGCACGTCTGAAATTGCTAGATGCACTCAGCGGGGGACATGTGAAACCAGTGGGGAACTGATGATCAACAGAGCCTACCTCAGAAATATCTGTGGGCTAGATGGACACGTTCAAACATCTTCATCAAAATACAGAACAGATTTAACGGCGTAAAAGTGGGCACAGAGGCAGCTGGGATCTGAGGAAAGCGGAGAAGTTACAAATGTAACTGCATCATGTTACCCAGGATGTGTAACAGACTGCACAGTATTAATTTGAAGGATGAATGGAAAAGCAACAAAATCCCTAAAATTCCTCCCCTATACCCCCCAAATTAGTCCATACCTGAAAAACACTACTACACTTTCACAATCTACTCTAATATAAGCAGCTTTTATTAGGAGACAGACTGCCACTTGGACACTTACATCAAAGCCATGCAAGTTCCCCCCGCTTTGCTTTATCTAAAAAAGATTGTTTGTTTTAGATACTTTTTATGCAGACTTTTTTCTTGGCTTCAAGAAGTGTGCTATAGCAGCAAGTTGAAAAGCAAGCATTCACAAACTCATCACGTCCTTGAGCAGAGAGACACTAGCTGGAGATGGCCAAAAAGCAAATTTGTAAGAAATTCCTTTTTTTTTTTTTTCCTTTCGCTTGTTGATCTTGGTCCAAATTGAACTGAAACCAATACTATTTTTTTAAATTTATCGCAGAGTAGAAACTCCCACGGTTTTGCAGCTGCTCCTGTGAAACTACCATCCCTGTCAGCCTCACTGAGGATAGAAATCGGAAAGGCTGTGAATGGCACTGAAATGCTGGTGAGGAGGATCCTGCACACCCCCAAAATCCCTGGCCCAGCCTGGCCCGGTGGCTACCAGCACGCAGCTGCCTGTACTCCTGGCCCTTGAGCTAACTGGAAAGAAATTTCACAGAACCTGGCCTTGGGCTTGGCCAAACAAATTTGAAGCTCAGAAGTGTTAAATGAGATAATTGGTGCTGCATGAAATGATGTTTTTCATGAGGATACTTGGTTTCGCTGGAGAGTTTTTACTGGCTCTAACGCGAGCCCTGCCATTGCCAGCTGGGATGAGACTAAACTGGGCTTTTACAAGCAGCTCAAAGCACCTCGTTATRAGAAAGATTGGTGTGAGATCAGAAAAATGGGAAGGAAAAAATAATTAAAGCATTGGTGCGACTGAGTTAGGAGCTAAGATTAAAAGAGTGGAATACCTATAGCGTGGCTAAGCAGCAAGTAGTTTGGAAAGGTGAGAAGAGAGAAATCTGTGCGTTTGAAGGCTGTGAGTATGCAGAAGGGAAGATTGATTTGGCGGATGCTCCAGATCCTGAGGGTATCCAGGAAGAGGAAGGGCATCTAGAAATGGAGGGGCAGAGGGTCAACTAATAAGCAGCTCTGGAAAGAATGGACACCATCTGCAGGCAGCATCTCTTCCTCTTGATGCACCTTGGGAGATGCGGCAGCGTCCATCCTCTGGTGCCAGGCTGGGGCGGGTGCCAGAGAAAGGACTGCTACCCCAATAGCTCTTCCTCATGGCTTCAAAATTAAAGATTTATGGAGAGATTCATTAACTGGTCTGGTTTACATCTGCTTGAATAGCTGGACTTGCAGTTCCCTGTGCTGGAGGGATTTTGCAACAGCATAATTCACCCGCTAGCTGCACCCTGTCTGCTGCAGAAAACCTGGTCCCCATCTGTCTTTTCCAGGCCCACCTTAAGGCTCCACCACCTCCCATTTGTCCATAATGATTTCCTGATATTTCCTAGTTAAATGTCAAACTTTTTCAACTTGACAGTACGTTTCCTTCAGGTCACTTGTACCTTAACMGAGTCACCCGTGGCCAGCATAAGCCTCCCTTTAGAGGAGGCATGCTAGAGAAGCCACGTACCCTGCTCATCCTCCCAACAGGGCTGCAACTCCTTCGCTCATTAAACTGCAATAGATCCAAACACAGAGAGAGTGTGTGCATCATTAGAGCTAAATATGTTTTCTTCTCTGGTTTTGTTTTCTAAGGGATGTGTTTGGGGACTTGTATAATGAGGAGCTCGTTGGCAGGGCAGTTAGAGAGCTAAAGGCAATGAGGCAAAGAGATATAAAAAGAGAATGGATCAATAAGCAACATCCTTGCTGTACAGGAGTGCGGTGATGTCCCCTCACACCTGTACACATAACAACGATAGGCACAAGAGGTCACAACAATCTGTCTTGCTTAACTGGCCCCATTACTATGGTGCCTGAGCATCTCCTGATCCTTCATGTACTCACACGGGGTCCTGGGGAAGGGCAGTGCCGTTAACTTGAGCTAAAGGAGAAACTGAGCTTTGTCCCAGGAAGATCTCTGTAACAGGGAAACATTTTTCTGTCTTGAGCTGTGGCAAAAATGGTTGTGAATTAAATAAACCCAATGCAGTTCCTCTTCCTGTGGTGCAGGGGGAGGGATTCAAGCAAGAATCAATCAAAATGCTGTGGTGTGTTGTGGTTTCAGCTTCTTAATTTCTTTTTCCTACTCTAAATAAACTAAAATTTTTGACCAGAAAGCCCCCACTTCAATGCCCAGAGACTCCTTATTTAAAAACTGAAATGTTTGGACTATGGCAGCATTTTTCTCAAAACAAATTTCAAGTCAAGCAAGGCTTCAAATCTGCCTCTTATGGGTGTCACAAACTGGCATTTTTGGTGTTGACAAAACCAAAAAAGGAAAATTCACTGAAAAATTCCTGGTGGCCACAGCCTTCATTTCCAGCCTGTGACTGTTGAATATCTCACAGTCATGCAGAAAGTGTGTGGCAGTGCAAATGCAGAAGCCCTGGCATTTAAATGATTAAGGAAATGCTAAACATAGATTAAAAAAAGTCCTAAACACTGCCACATCTTCCCTTTTTCTCCCAATGTCCGGCTTCATGCCAGGGTGCTGCTAGACACCTTTCGTCATTTGTAGCTAAAACTCATTTTTAGAAAGATGGAAGCTGGTGTGTGACAATCTGGAGCAATGTCAGCAGTTCCCACGAGCCGAAGTTTATACCATGCGCAAGTGGAAGTCTGCAGAACAAGCAGTGGTAACAAAAAATTGGATTGAGGCATCACAGTGTAAAACTTAATCTCCCATATAGAGACTTAGTCTACCATAAAAGAAACAGTGCTGGAGGATGTAAGAAAACACTAGACCTTAGGGATGATTTAATGTCCTAAAGACATAAAGACATAAGCCACAGCAATGCAAAAATGAGCTCAGTAACATAAAGGCTATTACATTTCAATTGGTTATGTGTACTCTACATAAAACACAATCAAAACACTTGTTTTTAAAGGATGTAAATGCCCTTCTCAGGCTGAGCAGAAGCAGTGTTACTGATCTAGAATCTTAAATATCATTTTAGGCTTTAAAATTGAGTGATGCTTCCTCCACTCAGCCAAACTGCCCAGTGAATCTGGAAAGGACCGTGCAAACTTTGTTTCGGCAGCGTTAATGCGAGACCTGGCAGCTAAGTCAGGAAAACCAGGTTCATCTTCTGTTATAGACTTTGTGCGTAGACTGAAAAAAAGCTATTTAATCCCTGGCTGCACATTTATGGGCTTTGCTGGCTGGGTGCTGAGTAACTCCTGGCTGTCCTGCTTGGAGGCAGGTCCTGTGTGGATTATCCCACCCGTCTGGAAGGTTTCTCCAGGCATTGAGATGACCAGCCCCAGGACTGTCTTTCTAAAATGAGCAAGTTGCTCATTCAGCAACTTTGAACCCCTCAGCCTGTGACCTTTTCAGGGCAGAGTTTGCAAAATTTGCCCCTTTATTGTGTTTTTGTGCACCCCTTTAAACAGTGGTCCCTGGTCTTCTGGTTTTTTGGTGGGGAAGGACTTCCTCAAGAAAGACAGGTGATGGAGTCTCCATGGAGGGCCTCCAGGCAAGGAGTTTAGACTTAGAAAGTCTGAAAGGTAGTTGTTGAAGTTAGGAAAGAGTAAAGCCTCTCCCCTCTTCTCCTTTCCTTGATCACCCCATATCTAAAACTGTAAAAACAAACCTCCCATCCTAGGTGAACATTTATGAAACCTCTTGCTGGGAGCACTGAGAAGAACTGTACCTATTGCTACAACCTGGGAGGGATGTGTAATGAAACAGTATTTCAGGAAAAAAGCCTTCTTTTTCCAAAATGGGAAGGTCTAATGAGAATGAGTCATCCTTGGAAATGGAAATAATCTGTAGTCAAAATGGGGCACTTAATTTCCAGTTTCTTGTTTGATTTAACTCTGGTTTTACACTATTGTTTTAATGTAACACAGTGAGGTGTAATAAGAATTTAAATAATATAGAATGTGATAAATATTTTATAGGTGTTTAATATTTATATATTACATTTGCTTTTTCAAATCATCCTGCTTCAGTATTACAGAACGAAGCATTTCCAGAAGGGGGTTCTGACATTTCCAAAATGAAATTTCCGCTTGGTGAAATATTTCTAAATTTCCCCTTTCATTCTGATGTGAAGGGAAAATGAATTTCAAAACGTTGAACCTCCCCAAAGACAGGAGTTATATTTTGTCTCTCATTTTGTAACACTGCCTTTTCCCAGCAGGCTTTGAAAGAAGCCGTTCTTTGTATGGTCAAGGCTTCAAGAACACCTTTGGAGGGCTAAGCCAGAGCCATGAGAGATGTTTAGTTATTTAATTGCCATAGATTTCAGTGGGAGAGGGCTGCCTGAGCACCTCTGTGGCTACAGCAGTATGAAAGTACTGATCCCTCTGTTTCTACCTTCTAGTGAAGCATCAGGTTTACATTTTAGCTCCTCTACCTTCCTACATCACCAGGCTCGCTCAAAGACCGTGAATCCAGCAACATTTTGGGCCATGTTAGCATAGAGCAAAAAGGTCAGCACCGACTATATTCGTCTCCAGCCTGCAGGGTTTCAGCTCCTGCGGCTGCTGGGAAGCAGGATGGGTTTGCAACCTCTGGCTGCTCAGCATGGAGCTCTGCCACCCTCTGCCGGGGACCAGGTCAGCCCGGGGCCAGCAGCCCTTTGAGCACAGCAGAGCATCCTCCTTTCCCAAACCAGCTGCAGATGAGCTGGTGTCGTTCAGACCTGTGCCAGGCTAAATCCTCCCTATGTGCTGCCTTTTGCTTATCCACTGGGGCTCTGCATGGCCAGGCTTGGTCTTGCCTTACCAGAGTGGCATGAGTTTTGGTTTTGGAGCTGGTTTGTACCGCAGCTGCGTGGAGGAAGGGCACTCCCACGCCATGACTAGCTGTGATAAAAGCAGCTGAACCGCCACGGCTTTGGGGCTCATGGCTCAGGGAGATGGCAGTCATGCTCAGTGCACGAGGTGCAACCTCGCACCCTTGAGCAAGCAGGTACGTGAGGACGGCACACCACAGAGCATACGCAATACCCTTAACTCTGCCCCACAGGAGTACCGGTTCCCTTGCACCTCCTTTGCTTTACTGCCCCTTCCAAGTAGCCCCCCCACTTTCTTTCCCTGCACTCACCATCCAGAGCCAGTGCTGTTACTAGTCACTGAGACATATTTATTTCATCTTCTGGAGCTGGCTTTAGTCAGAGGAGAATAGAAATAGATGGGCTTGGGAGGCTGAGCGGCACTGTGTGTCCCTCAATTATTGCTTAGTCCCTAATTTTGTCCCTCAGCATCCACCCTTATCTGCTGCTCCCAAACACATGGGAAAGACAGAGAAAACATTGAGCAAGCAGGAAATTTGGAAGAAAAAGAATGATTAACCCCCACAGGGAGCTAGGGAGATTGGCCTGTACCCCACAAATCCAAAGGGTCAGCAGAGACCCCAGGGAGCAGATGGGGCAGGAAGAGCAGGCAGCGAATCTGAGCCTTGCTCTTGGCAAAAATTGTTCCTGAATAATTAAACAGCTAGGAAACGCCTTCAGAGTCGGAGGAATGACCCAAACCTTGCCATGACTGTCTGCCTTTTTTAACATAACCCCATCATGAACTTGGCAACCCCTTCAGACACAGCATCATTTAATCCATCAGCAGCACTACAGATGGGGACGGGCCCTGGCCACACCATCGAAGCTCTGCACATGCGGAGCAGGCAGTGATTCACTTCTGATGAGTGTAAAAACCTGACACTGCAGATTTCTGCCTGGGGAGAACTTCTTCCCTTCAGATCTTTGCCTTCTGGAGGATTTTGTTTTCGAATCAAAAGGCAATACACTTAAGCTGAAAGATTAGCCAGGCTCTGGCTCAATCAAGAAGGGATTGCTGACATTCTGGGAAGTTCATGGAAGTTAAAGTCACAGCAAACCTCCTGCTTCTGACTGCTCCAGGACCAGGCTTTTGCTCCCAGTGTGTCACATCCTGCGCACATCTCAATCTCCATCATTTTTATTATTAGGACCTTCTGTACAATGAAAAGCTCCTGGATGCTTGTTCTGAAGACATCACAATCTCCAGGGAGGTCAAGATCCTCTCCACCCATGGCCTCAAAGTATTCCCCCAGCCAGTAGCCAAACTGGATTTCTTTATGCGGAAAGATGAAAAATTAACAGGAATTAGCTGCGTCTGGGGTCCAGCGATGGAGGTGTCTGGGCTGTAACAGAGGATGCTTTTAGATGCTTTACAATCCTTCCTGAATAGATGGGTTATCTGAATTACAGGTTATTTCCATGACTGAAATTACACATCTGTTTGCAGGAACTGCTCTCTCCATTCTGCAATACCCAGCTCGTGATTTCCGTAAGGAAAYGCTCTTTGTAAATCGCTCCTTCATCCTGATTTACGTCAGGCAAATTTTTGATTTCCTTCTTTTCAGAAGTAACAAAATGCATTAGCGCATGTGGGAGAAGATACAGGATGACTACAATGGAGCAGTAAATAGATGTGCAGCGCTCAGAGAATGGGAATGACAAAGCTGCATTTAGGAGCTAATACAGATCCCAGTTGTGCTGGAAGAGAGCTCATTTGTGTTTATCTATTTTCTGGATGTTTTGTAGGATTTTGGAGAGTTTTATATTAATGGATTTCCCTTTGTATTCCAAAACTTAGCAAGCAAATGAGAAACATGAAGAAAGGGAGAATAATAAGTCAACCATGAATTTGGGATTTCAGCTGTTCATACGCCTAAGAAAAGTGCAGAAAGCAGAAACCAATCCTTCTCTTTTCAAGCCCGAGGGAAGTCTCTGTTTAAGGATATTTTCTATGGTTTTTCTTGATAGGAAAAGGGACATTTCATCATTTCTGAGCCCAAGAATCTGCTGCTGCATATTGTCAGCTCGTGGCTGCCTGTCTGCCTACAACTAGCCACAATCTATACCCTGATTCTCTTAGAGCTGCAAAATCTTTCCATTCCTGTGCTTTGACTTATTTTTGCCAGAGGAAAGCAACAAAAGGAATTTGCTATCTTGTTATTAAACATGTTTATTACAAGAATGCCTAAGGATCAATCAGGATTAAGTCCCTGTTGTGTTCAGTACTGTACAAGCACAGAGCTGTAGGAAAAGGTATTGCACAAAGCGCTCCTCTTCCTGGGTTTGCGTTGATGAAGCAATACATTATGCAGCCCCTGTGGCCCATCCTGTATAAATGAGCTTTGAGGTAGGACAAGGAGCAGTTGGCTTAATTTCTAACAAGGGAGATTTTGGTTAGACGTTGGGGAAAACTTTTTTGCAATGAGGCCAATTAAATACTGAAATAAATTGCATGGCAAAGGTGTAGCAACGCCATTACTGGAGTTGCGCAGAATGGATTAGACGTGCATCTCTCAGGAAGAAGCAACCTGGATGCTCCTTTCTTTGGCAAGGCAAACACCACCTGAGGTCCCTCCCAACCAAGATTTTCTATGATTTTAATGACTGTTATGATCAACCAATGTTTATGCCCTTTATCCTCCATCCTACCCCTGACTTCCCAACATCGTGAAACCGTCCTGGCTGAGCCAGGCTTAGCAGGGCTATCTCCAACCTTCTCTGTGCATTTGCCCATGGAGCAACACACCACAAAGCTCACATTTTTGCTCTGTCTATGCAATTTATTAAGCAGGTCTTGGTCTGTACCCATCTCCTGCTTCCTTATGCCCAGGCTCCAGGACACATGGGAGAAAAAGCTTAGCCCCAACCCCTGGCCYTCCTCACTGGATGTTTATAGGCTACCTGGCAGCACAACACACATCTTCACATTTTTGTTAAAATAATCAGTTTTGGCACCTCTCATTTGTGTTCCCGTACACGGATGCTCCATTATTTGCACCACATCCACAGGAAGGGTGTTGATCCTCCAGAACTGCAATAGGGATCAGGGTGGCTTTCAAATGCCTGTTTCTGATCTTGGGTCAAAGAAATAAGGTTGTAGAAGAAATTACTGGGTCAGAATTTATTACAGTTAATGGGCTGATGAATTTGCAGGATTGCTGAACATCTGGCTTCAGCAATTGCCTAATGGCAAGCAAGTAAAAATGATCCCCAAGGAATATGAACCTGCGGAACATGTCAGCATGGCCATTTGAAGAGACTGACCTTGCTTTTTTAATAGCATAGAAGAGGACAGTTTCTGTACCAGTGCCTGGGCAAAAGAGCATAGAAAGAACACGCAGGGATTCTATGTGCGAACACAACTGGTCATGCTCTGAGCTAATGCTGTGGACCAAGCCAGTGTGTCTTGCAGACATCCACAGGAGCTGTGYGTGCCAGGTAGGCTTGGCTGTTTGCAGCATTTTGTTTGAAGCAATAAGCAGGTGGAAAACACGTCTCTGCCAAAGCTGCTGTTCTGCTCCCGAGAGGCCGTTATTGAAATTCAGAAGACAAAATCTGTATTTCAGCCCTGAGATGCAAAATGTTGAAAAGTAAGTGGCCTCCAGTGGCTAAGCTCTCAAAACCTCATCTTCACTAGCCTGACTACAGCAAATGCTGGTGGTTTGTTATTCCAAAGCCTGATGGTGTCTAAGAGTTTAACCTCACCCTCCCCTCTCTGTGCAGGAAGCAAAGCACTAAACACTTTGAGAGGCTGATCTGGAAAACCAGAAGGTGCAATCAAACAGAGCTTGGTCCAAGAGGGAAAAGCAATTCCCCCAGGAAAGAGGTATCCATCTTTGCACTGATTCAAAAGGCCTCTGATCTTGTAAATATTAATGTATGGATCCCTGTCCATCCCAGCACTGTAGCATGACTGGTCTGGGCTTTGAGGACATGGAGAAACACTTTATTCAGAAGGCCAAAAAAGTCACTTTCCAAGTCACCTAATTAAAGGTAACTGTCTATTTTAGGATGAGATGACTTGTGCCTCTGAAGCATGTAAACCATGCTGATAAACTAAGGGACAGCAGTGGATCAAGGACAAAAAGTCGTAGTAGAAATCAGCTGGAAATGTGATGGGACCACAACTTTTAAGATTTTTTTTTTTTTTAATTAAAATAAAGGAAGAAAACAATGATAGGTAGAAACAGAGCATCCCCTCCCTCCATGCCTTATCGAGAAATAGCTAATTAGCACTTCCTACCTGCACTCAWGAAGCGTGCATTCAAACTCCGCTTTTACTTAGATCCTGACTGCTCATCTGTATTAGTAGAGTTCAAACATTTCCAGGGACTGCCAAATTATTTAAATGGTCCTTTGCAAGCTTTGGGCCCATGGTCATTGGCACTCTCCCAAGAAATTCGCAGGCACAGATCAGCAGAGGGGACAGCCCCATGATGATGCTCACAGTTTGCATTCAGCCTCCCTGATATGAGGGCTGTGAAGTCTCCTGGCTTACCGACCTTGTAACAACCCATCTCAATGCTGGAGAATATTCCAGGCACATCAAATGTACCAACATAGGCAGAGCCTAATGGAACCACCACGCTAGTTCAGATGTTTTCTTTTTGGATCCAGAAATGCCAGTCTGGCTATGAGGAGTGGTTACTTAAAATTATGCATGTGAAGGAGAAAAAAAAAAAAGTGTTTTCAAAGAGTTAGCATTTTTGGATGGAAAAACTTTTTCTTCTTTCAAAAATGCTCAACTTTTACTCTCCTGTGCTTGTCAGCTGCTCCGAAGAGTGCCCTCCAGACAGCAAGCTAAGATGTAGCTTTCAGAAAGATGTCCTATTCTCATGGAGCAATTTCAGGAGAGTGTTTTGCAGTTCAAGCTAAGCTTTTGAGCTGGCTGAGAGCAAGCAGACGTGCAGCATCTGCTGCAGATGTGTCTGCTACTCTCTGGGCAAGCCTCGAGCATGATGTTTGCTGAGCACAGCTCTTGTACAAACAAGAAATCTTGTTGACTTGGGTTGGATTGCTTGTGTACACATGAAGATTCGTATCAGGAGAAAGGAGAAAACTGCTTTCTCCTCCACTGGGTGATGATGTTATTTTTTTCTCCTAGTCCCCAAATTAAAAATCCACTGATTCTAGGTAGTTCAATTACTTCTCTTTCTAGCATCTCAGGTAGGGAAATACACATGTCCAAACGACTGCCAGTCATGGAAAAATCAGCTAACTAGTTATTGTCTTTTAATATTTCCCCTGCATTGTCAATGTGGTGATACATCGCACCACTGAGACAGCATTTCTGTACTAAACCTTTGTTGTCAGTTGCTTAAAACAGTCACACCAGAAATACCTTTATTGGTTTGACATTTCTCAGATGTTTTCTGCATTTCAGAAGAACTTAATCAGCTCTTCTTGAGTTATGTGATCACAAAAAATATCTACAGCCCTTAATTTTTTTTCACATCCTTTTTGTGATCAAGTAGCTAAAAAACCTCTTTGTTTTGAATAGAGCTGCTTGTAAAATGTTCCCTCCTACCCCTTCTTTCACTGTAGAATTTTGCCTTTTTGTTAAGAGTTATTTGGGTTTTAACTTCAGGGTTTTCTGATGAATATTGAAGACCATAAGAGAAGCAGGTGCTTCTTCCAGAAATATACGGGAAAATCCAAAACCTGATTTTCCATTTCAAAAGTTTCAGGTTCAGTTGGGGTTTTTTTGGTCTGTCTTGGGTTTGAACTCAAACTCACTTTAGAGATAAGTATCATGCCAGAGTCTTAAGCTATAAATAATTTCTAAATGCCTGTTTCTTCCCCACAAACTGAATCAAAGCCTCCCCCTTTAGACAGTCCATTTGCATGCAGAAATATTTGAAACTAGACCTTTGCATGCGGTATATTGTACAAATGGACTAATAGCCCCGAAGTCGAGCAGACTTTCTACGAGGATGACCATCTGCTGAAGAGTACATGTGCTTGTCCCACTAAAGACGGTGCCAAACTACCAAAGACTGCCATGTTCTGACAATTTTATGGGATGTCAGCATGGTGCACCCTCTGCACCAGCCGGGAACAGACCAAGTCTCCTGCTCACTCCAAAGAGCTCGTTACCAAATTGATGCTGCTAAATTCCCTCATGCAAACTGCCTGTTGCCAGCAAAGCTTGACTCGTGCTAAATCTCAGCAGTGCCCAGGACTCAGGGAGGGTGCCGTGCCAGGGAGCACGCTAACGACATCACTGTGAGGACAAGCACGTTTTGGTACCCAAAAACATTCCCTGGCATGGTGTTATTTCCCAATATAGATCTAGCCAAAGAAACCGTGTTGTGCCTATAAATTCTCCTAGTTTCTATGGCTACAAGGATGTTACAAGTACATCGTAGAGAGAGAGAGATTCGATTGCCCCAGTAGAACACCTACAAGACAATCACTGTCATTCTTGCTAACTTTAAAATCAATTAATCTGTTGTAGCAGGAGGTCTGTAGGGCAGACCTTAGCAAGCTGCCCGGAGGCATGAGACCAAAGCAAATGGCTCCACGTGCAACCCTGGCAGATGAGCTGACTCTAGCTCGTAGGTCAGACTCTCCCACAGCAGCGCTGGCTCCACAGGTCTCCTTGGAGAAAGTAATACATGAGCTGCTCTTGCTGTTGAAATCGAGGAGCTTTGATTTGGCTGCAGCCACCAGGGAGGAGAAGGGAAGGGACCGTGCTAGGGAGGACGGGGACTGAGCAGAGCAGCTGGTGGCCGCTCCACCATGAAGCCCTACTTCACCCGCAGCCTGTCACTAAATGTCAGTCGAGTACCATCACAGTGGACATGAAGAATGGTTCTCTTTACAAAAGGAAAAAAGAAAAATAAAAAGCAAAGAAAGTGCTTGGGATCCCCTGCCAGGAGTTGCAGAGCAGTCATACGCTGTTTCGAGACTTTTATGATCAAAGAGCCCTTCCCAGCCTCTTTCTTCTGCCATCACAAAGTCAAGCCCTTTTATAAGACTGACAATACGCAGACATTAAAACTGTGATACAAAGGAAACAGCAAGGATTATGCATTTGATTAATCTTTACATTGTAAACCTAAAGGACAGGATATGCTGTTTCTCCCTGCCTGGAAAGCCCTGGCTACTGTTGGCTCTGAAAACTATAGATTTTTTCCACTCGTTAAATTTCCATTAATAAGAAAGTATAATAGACTCTGCAAACATTGCTGCTTTTTCATGCTTTCAATCTCCCTGTGTGATCGCTTCGAAATCCCCTGATCTTGGTAGTGCTACTTCAGGCGTTGTCTGTACCAAATGGAAGACCAAGCTCAGACCAATAAAGAGACTGCCGGGTTTCTGATGACCTTTTATTATCTTTAATACAAATATGCTGGTCATGTAAAACCAGCTTTCTGGCAAACAAGAACTGCATATAAAATAACCCTGGATCCTATTTCTCATTCCAAAACTCCTCAGCACAGAAGTCTCCCTGCATGACAGCTACAGGTGATAAATGTACTGACTCAGACGAAGCTGAGCTGTACTGAAACAGTCTGGTCTCATTTAGTCCTTTCCTGTTAGGACAAGTCAAATTCAAGCTCAAAACTAAACTGAAGGAAAGATCTTAGCAATCTAAACATGAACCACACATCTCGAATAACTGATCTCAAAGTCAGCAGAAATAGGCTCAGCTTTTTTGCTGATTTAGCAAGAAACTCCAGTTTTATTTTAAGGGCCCTTTCAGGGTAGAGTTTGAAAAATGAGGCCCTGTCTACCTTGCCAGCACCTTGGGAAAGCTGTGTGGCCAGTTTATGTGAGCAAGCAGAGTTTTATTTCCYCTGTTCTGTCCAAACTCCCATTTGGTCTCCCTCAAGCAATATTTGCAGGCATGGCAATTCCACCCAAGAAGCAGTTGCATCTCAGGTTCAGCATCTGAGCTTTGCAGAATTTCATAGTCAGGATCCTCATATTTGAGCCCATACAAATACCGAGTATTAATACAAGAGTCTTGACTTTTTCAGGCATGCGTCCTGAGCCTTCACCAAAAATCGCAGAGATTGCTTTGGAGGAGATCAGATTTGCATGAGGGTCCACCTCTGGAACTGGCAGCACCGCTGGTGATTTTACCATTAAACCAAGGCTCCACTCCAAGGTTAAGCCAGAACATCTGTCTGTCTCCAAATAAGACAGGACTGTTCCTACCTCCCCTTTATTCCCTTGCCTTTTTTTATTACTGGGTTATTTTTCTGCCCATTCACGAGCTGAGTCAAGGAATACCCAAGGAATAAGAGCTTGCAGGAATGGGACCACTTCTTCGTGCAACAACAAGATGGTAGATTTTTTCAGCCTAGCTCAGGGTTTTTCTATGCTGGAGCTAGTCAAATAATACTCAAGACCCAACCCGTATTTTCCCTATTATGAGCCTAACTGTATTGATCTATAGAAATAATTTGGGGGGGGCTGCAGAAAAAAAAATCACAGGACGTCCAATAAAATCTTTGCAAATAATGGTTCCTGTCTTTGTCTCATCTGTCATCTGCCCCTCCCATGGTCCATTCGTGATTCAATATCTTAAACTTTTTAAGGAGGCAAGAAATAAAAAAAAAAAAAAGGCATTTCCAATTCTTCTCCAAATATAAAACCTACACACAACAAAAACTCAGCTGCATTTATTTGTATCGATCGAGAAGGTATTTACTTCAAGCACTGAACAAATGTCTCTGCAAACATCAATATTGGTATTAGACTCATAAATGTCGTCTATATTTCATAATGCGAGAAGCAATGACTTTTGGGAATGCTCAGGCCCTTCATTCATTCCATCTTTTTATTTATTTTTTTCTTCTCTTCTCTGGAAGGAGGCTGCAGGGCTGTGATATATTTAGTCCCATACTTCTGAGTTCGCTGCCATGGCTGCCAGTGAATATAGATTTAGCCAGTTGGCTCAACCCAGAGCAGAGTCTGTTTCAGGAAATGGATGGTCATTTTAAAGGTTTCAGTGCAGTTTCACTTGGCATTAGGTACATAGCCCACAGGGGAAATGTAACAGTCATGATACTGGGTTCTTCCTAACTTTCGGCTTTGGGACAATGTCTGGGTATCTTTGCTCCGGCATCCCAAAGCAAGGGGCATACAAGAGCTCACGCATCATTTCCACTCTACAAAGGAAATGAAGGCTCTAAAATCTAAGCAGTTAAATTTGTGGTCAAGAAATTAAACAGGCACTTCAGTAGCTGCACCAGCTCCAACAGCTTCTATCTTTAGACCAGTTTCTCTCCAAGATCCCATTACTTTTTCCCCCATTCCTTCCTAATTTACCAAATCACTCCTTGTCTTACAGCATCGGATCTGAAGAAATACTGACACAGTTGAGGTGAGGCTTGGGTAGAGAGCTTAAGCAGAAGGTACAAACACTGGCATCCTCAAAGCTGTCCTGGGGGGCTTTGTCTATCGGGTGTACCCCAAGCTTTCCTGGCCCAGCTTGTTGCAGGCAGGCTCTTTGCCACCACTTTTCTTCAAACACTTGAGAAAAGCAGACAGAGTACCATCCCTTTTATAGAAATAACTCCCAATCTGTTGTTTTAAGAGCTGGATAAATCTAGTCTTCCTAAATGCCCATCTCTAAAGCTGCCACTGCCTTTGTCCTAGCCTTATTTTCAAGTTAAACTGCCCGAAGCAGCTTGGGGAAATGCTTGGGACCACAGTGCAAGAGCCCTGCCTCAGCCTGCGCTTCGGTGCCAGTCAGGCATCCGTTATTGAAGTGCTGGAGCTGAAAGAAGAGTTCCCCTGCCCACTTCAGAAGCTGTCATCCAGAAATGAAGGAGTATATTATATTTTTTTGGGCACAAACCCATCTTCTAGGCCATGAAAGGAAACAAATATGTTAATTCAAAAAAAAAAGGGGGGAGGGGGAGGAGGATGACTCTGGTTTATTTCTTGCATTGCCTCGAGAGAGAAATGCCATCTTTCATCTTCTTTCTCTCTTTCTTTTCTTGGTATTTCCTTGCCCTCCTTTCCTCTGAGTTTCTGAAGAAATAGGAACAGCCATGCAAGCATGAGCCTGGCTGTGATGTGTCCCAGGGGAACAGGGATGACACGTGGCCATCCAGGCCTGAGTTGCAAAGGCCACATCAGGCCACGAGCAGGGCTAATCTACTCTGTGTCTATCTCAGAAGATACCTGAGATGACAACCATGGCTGCCCTTACGCTTCACCCAGGCATTGGAAGTCCATGCACTGACTTCTCCAGGCTCATAAGGGGCTCAGCTTATTAACGATAGTGAAAAAACATGGGCAAGATCCAGTTTCAATCTCTGAGAGGCAAGAGAGGGAGCCTAGGGAGGCTTTTCCCCACCAGAAGGTCCTGCAGAGCTCAAGATGCCATGGGATGTAGCTCAGGTCAGACCATTGCCTCACCAGGGGAGAAAGCAAAAGCCTATCTCTGCTTAGCTGAGATTATCCTCTTGAGCAGTCATGCTCACCAGCTGGTAAGGTGTGTTTGATGTCTGCAAAGTGCTTTGAAATCCTCAGATGAAAGGAGCTTGGGAAGCACAATGTATTATTTTGACGAGGTGTTTCAATAGCTAGCACCAAGCATGGAAATTGGATAGGCCATGCTCTGACAACACTGCACACATGAACGCATCCAGCGCTGCAGCTCAGTCTGCTTTCTGACTGGTGCCCAAGGATTTTTGTACAGGGTCTGGGGACTCTGGGATGTCTGTGTCCATGGATGAGAGAGGAAGGCCATGGAAAAACATGGGAAGTCATGTGTCTCAGTTTCCTTACAGTAAAACAAAAATGATACCATCTTCCTGTGTAATCTACTTTATATTCCAGCCAAGAATTTTTTAAGCCCTATGACTGCCCTCACCTCCTCTCATCTCTCTCTCTTCAATTGTCCATATGAGCTTATTACATATTCCTCATACTCAGAGTTGGAGAATGACAGCTTTCCAAGACTGTATTACAGTCCTTATACTCTTTATACCCTTTACATTCCTTATAAAAGGAGTAGATTAAATGACCAACAAACAAAACTGAAATCTCAATATTATTTAATAGGATTGTCCCTTGATATCCAGAGAAACTTAAAGCTGACAGAAAAAATAACATTTAAAAATTTAGGAGAAGGCTCCCTGAGCTGATTCAGGTAGTGAGAGATCACCTCTCCAAGTTTCATTGGGAGTTGTGGAGTAGCTGTGGTTTTATTAAAGTTTCAAGACTCAGAGGCATGTGATGAGATTCAGCTTTCAGTTCAGTAACTTCCAGTGCTGCTGATAAAAAACAGCAACTTAAAAATAACACCTCCCCTCCAGCTTCAAATCTCACAAAATAAGTTAAAAAATGAGAATCTGACAAATTTTCCATTTAAAAAGTCACATGCTTCAAAAGACAACCTCCAGATTTTTTAGAAAGTGAGTTCTGAAGTTTTGGAGGCTGCAATACTTTGCAGGTGGTTCTCAGATGAGTGATTTCAGGCTCTATTTCCCTGAGCAGAGGCCAGCACAGGGACAAAGTGCTTSCAGGAATCCAGGCTGCTGTAAGGTGATGCTCCTGGGAAATAGTTGTGTGATGTAGGCAGAGCTGAATGAGGAGTTCTGGGTGTTTGGACTTGCTAATACTGAAGAAAAAGCAATATTGTTACATCATTGCTTCCTTAAGCTTGGGCATGCCTTCCCCCACTCCCTGGTGTTTCAACAGCTCTTCTACTCCCCATCGCTGAAGAATGGAGACAGTCAAACTCCTCAGAAGATTATAAGAAGGACACCTAAGAAGATTTCAGGTCCAGCTCTGGATCTCCAATACATCAGAAAGCAGGGAAGGTTCCTGGAGGAAATAGCTCCTCCAGCTATTAGGTAGCTTGGAGAAAGGGACATTCTAGTTTCTCAGTACCATCAAAACGCAAGCCTTCAATACCTCACTTGGAAGCATACACTGTAGTAGCCCTCATAAACAGTAGCCCATCATGTTTACCCCTGCTGTGGGATATGTGAGTTTCCTGGTCGGGGAGGTTTGCCGGTCTGTGGGTTTGTACCTATCCTATGGGTTCTCCTTCTCATGCTCCCAACATGTCCAGAGCCTGCACCTGAACACAGGCGTATGTTCAAGGGCAGTGAGAAGTATCTGCGTGTTGCCATTATATGAGCAGATATTGGTATTGCAGCTTGTAGAGGACAAAGGGACAAACCAGAACTCCTCTCTCTTGAGACAGGAGCATGCTTTGTCCTGAGCAGAGATGAGAAATGCCCAGCACTTAGCTAATAAAATAAAATGGAATGGAAAACCCACAGCCCTGCACGTCATTAGGCTGCAATTCAAAATCCAAACACAAATAAAACAATTTCCCTGTTAACTGAAGCTTGCAGAATGAGAGTCCTGGACATGTTTGTGTATGCTGTGGCTTCAGATGACAAAGAGAAAAAAAAAAAACCTCCTTCTAAATGGGTGAAGTAATATTTCTTTGTAATTTCTGTAATTTACATAGCGACAGAATGCGCAGCGAGGTTGGCGTAAACTGCAGTACAAAGAGCAAGGCTGGTTACATTAGGGTATCTCATGGCCCAAAAGATGATTTTTAGCCTTGCAAACCTCCCCAAGAGCCCGGTCTAATCAGACTGCGTCCCCTGTGAGGAGGTGATGGCAGGGAGACTGCTCAGAGGATGCTCGAGGAGATGTCCCCAGCGAGAGGCTGCGTGGTCCTGCTAGCGCTGCAGCCAAGCGGCTGGGCTGGAGCGAGACTGAGCTGGGATGACGGCGAATCTCCAGCAAACACTGCTGGCATCAGGGGCTGGGAAAGGGTCCTGTCCCCACCACCCTAACCTTTAGAATTAATTAATCAGAGGAACTACAGATACGCCAGTTTTTGGTGTAAAAAGCCCGTTCCAACAACCACAATATTTGGCCCTGTTTTATAAAGAATAACAACAATAATTATAATCTAATGATTACTCCTATAATTATGAATAACTGCAGATGTCCAACCTTTTATCTAAATAAAATAACAATAATATTAATATCTGATTGTTATAACTAATGACAAATATGTGCAATGCAATAACAAGCAATTAACACAATCTGTAGGTTATTAATGTCTCGTTTTCACTCATGTTATTATCATGTGAAGAACATTTCAGGAACGTTCATTTTTCAGAATGACCCAGGACCTCTTTTAGGAAATTTTGTTTGTTTTAAGCTGAAAACAAATTACAACTTCCACTTCCAGTACTGAGTTCTGGCTTTCTGAGATGGGCAAACATTTTAGGGTTTTTCAAGCTTTTTTTTTTGCACGGAGATACGGTCTTGGCAGCTTTTGAAGGTAACTAGGGCGGCTCTGCATCATGCAGGAGAAAACTCAACTATTTGGCCTCTTGGTCTGCTGAAAAATCCATTTGTTCTGACTGGAAAGCAAAATATGGCAATCAATGTGATTTGGTGAAACTGGTCAGGTTTAACAAAACCTTTTTTATTAAAATAAATCCTCCCTGACTGATTGTAGCAGCGAGGGAGGCTGGAAAATGCCAGCTGTGAGAGAAACACGCCCATGACGCATGGCTCGAGGAGGGCAGGGGAAGGGGAATGGCTGGGGTACGTTTTTCTCTGTCATTATCCGAAGGGGATGGCCTGAACCAGCTGCTCCATTAGCTCTAACCCGGAGCAGCCCTCGGGCCTCTGCACTGGAAAGCTCAGGTACCGGCAGCCGCTGGATGTGAGGATGAGGCTGAGCTCTGCTTCCTCTGTGCTTCAGCCAACGCTGCGCTGCCAGGGAGGCTCTGAACCTGTCTGCTCGGTGGCAGGGCTGCCCAGCGAGCCCTCAAGGGACTGAATGAAGACAGCACCCAAAATTTGTCACATGGCTACGCTCACAGCCCGGTGACCCTTTCCAGATGAAGTACCTGCAACCTCATTCCCACTCAAGGAACAGGGCTGCTCTCCTTTTACTACCTGCCCATGTCCTTTTACCGAAAGATCTGTGAATGTGATTGTCATTGGAGAAAAAAGGATGTGGCACCTGCTCTGAACAATTAATCCACCTTGTTTCTGATCATTTAACTTGTTCTTTCTCCCCCACAAAAGAGCTGATTATGCACGGTCTATCTGTGCAAACGTAAGACATCAACTGGAGTACATCAACTAGGCATGAAGGAGGAACAAACTCCTGGGCACTGGAAGGCTTTCAGTCAATGTAACAGAGGAGACGGAGGAGGAAACTGCTAGATAAATTGTCAACAGCAAGTAGTTGGTGCAACTCTGCTCCTCTTTGCAGTACATATTCTTCTCCATTTCCATTCACACTTGCAGCTTAAAAATAGCAGAGTCTCTGTCCCTGGCAAAGAGGTGTCACCCTCGGGTGCTAGATTCACTCAGATAACGCAGCCTCTTCCTGTGGAAAAAGTCCTCTCGATGTATTTGGAAATAACGAGCTCTCCCAAGGAGTCTATCTGAACTAGAGGATCCTCTAGAGAGGCTCAAAACCCAGTGCCTGGCCCCAGACGTCTCTCGGAAACCTGACTCCTCCATCCTTGCTCAGCTCCACGGCTCTACTCTCTGCTATCATGCCTGCTTTCTCAGGGGTAGGATGAAAGGGACCTAAATCTGACCATAACAGGGAAGATCCACCTGCAGATTCAGTGTTTGAGCCCTTGCTCTGCTTTCCATAGAAAGCTGAAATGCCACTGGCTCACTGAGGCAGCTCTGGGTGTTTGCAAGAGTCCCTCCTTGTCACTGGCATCAGCTTTGCTGTCCTGGGGGTCTGTGTGCTCCTTTCTGTCACCATCCCACGTGGCACTGCCCTGCAAAAGAGCCTGGGCTGGTTTGGCCCTGAAGGCACTTTTCTGGCAGCATCAGGGGCTGGGATGGCAGTTCTGCAAGACAGGACAGCAGCAGGCTGGGAGGCAGAGCGCTCCTGCCAGATGCAATTGCATTGTAATGAAAAATGAAGCATGAAGCTAGCTGGGAGGGATGTTGGCTTCTGGCACTCCCGTCCAGTGCCAGATCTGCCGGCAGAGGATGAGGAAGGCATAAAAGCACCTGAAGGTGTCACACAATGCGCAGCTTGGCACCCAGACTAAAGGAAAGCTTGGCTGGCTGTAAGAAGAAAATTAGACAGGGAGAATGAAAAAAAGACATCAGGTTTTGCTGCAGGTTAATTAACCTGGGAGGTCATCAGTACCTTGGCTGAGCTGTCTTCAACAGCTCATTAAGAGGTTTTTGACAAATCGATTCCTCCTTTGTTCCGTCTTTCTTCTCAGAATGGGAGAAACTGGCTCCTGTCAGGAGTATGGGATGTGCTCCAGAGGTCTGGCCAGTCCCTGGCCCTGCCCGGTGCTGCCCAAAAGGGCCCTGGAAGATCAGAGGGAGCTGTGTGCAGCAAGCATGTCTCAGCAGCAGCAATGGGAAGAAAGCACTCCATTTAGATGAAAGTAAATGGGCTTTTCATTAACAGCTCTAGTTCTTGATGAAGAGCTGAGGGAGGGACTCCTGTCAGCTAAATGCACATCAACTGCCCTGTGTCTTTTCCAGCCTCTTCTTGCAACTCCTTCTCCATGCTCCAGCTCTCAAGCCGTCCGCAGTAGGAGGAACTGGGCGCTACAACCAGCCCAAGCTTAGCTCATCGCTCTCTTCGCCTCAGGGCTTGACTATCCCCTCTCTTTGCTTTCTATCGACTGCTGAAGCTTAAGTTGATACCACGGTCTTCCTCATCAGAAGGGATCCTGACTTTGGCACTCCCTGTTCATGTTTGCTGGTGCAGCCCTACTCAGATGGCTTCCCAGGCACAATGCCAGTTTGTTTATTTTACGTATCATTTGATGAGCGGCTATGAGGTTTTTTTCCTTTAATCTCTGTAATTAAAGCCCCCAGCTGCCACAGCTATAGAAGCGATACAAGTAACAGCAATCTAATAATACTGCATAATTCATGCCCCACCACCTTCTTCCTCTCTCCCTGCCTCTCTCTCTTTGTTGATGCTCTCAGGTGCAACACTCCATCTGGGTGGTGGGACTTGTGAGGGAAACAACAGACCTTTTGCTGGTCTAGCCCAATTCCAGGCAAGTCACCGATACAGTGGAGATATCCGCTGAGCCCAGAGAGAGAAGATCTAAAGGCAGAGTAATTTCATTTCTGTGTCTGATGAGTTCATTTGTGCCAGGGTGTATCATATCTCCAACAGTAAAAATCCCTTCTTTCCCAAACCTCATCAACAGCCACAGATCAAGCAATACGGTAAAGAAAAGAAGTGATGAAGAACCAGAGCTGAAACTATACTGACACAGGAGACAGCAATTTAATGAAATTGGTTCATATGGCTTTGGAGCCCTTCAAATTCTGCTGGTCCAAATGAGATCACTCACTCTCCTGTCCTTTTACTTTACTTCTTCTTAATGAACTCAGTGTTAATCAATGGAATGATGTGAGTGGAGTATTACTTCTCCACGGTTCAAGTAATACGGCATGTTCACTCTGTTCAGAAGTTATCTGATGGCCAGGTCTCTGGCTCAGAAAATATGAAGAAACCTAAACTCTTCACAGGAACGCAGTAGGGCCAAAGGCACACAATAATTTAACTGTAATTTTATGATGAAGCTGTTCCTTTGTTTTCTGTCAGCACGGAGGAACACAGCATTCATCTTCCAGGCAGAGGAACGCCAAGCAGAGATTGAACCCATGTCTCCCATGGCCCAGATAATGCGGGAATGGAGAGGGCTGCAGGGAACAGGAGCGTGTGATGCTATGGCATGGTCCAGAGGGACAGCAAGGTTATTAGACAACAACGCTCAGAAGTGTCAGCACTACCCTGCAACAGGCACTGCTGCACCGCTGAGGCTGCCTGCTTCCTGGCCGGTCCCAGGACAAGCAGCACTTTGCAGAGCCATACGACGTGGCTCTTACTGCAGGGCTGCAGTCTGACAAAATCCCATTTCTTTCCCCCAACTTAAGTTCATAACCTTCCTGCCTTAATGCAGCCTGTGGTTCCCTGAAGGCTTCTTCCCTTTCCCCCTGCTGTGAGATCTGACATTTATCTCCTGTCTCTCTCATAAGAAGGAAAGGATCAGAAAATCTCCCTAGCTGGAGCGGGAGTCCAGGGGCTGGGATATGCAATGGCCAGCAGCAGAGGATAATTTGGGGCCTTTCCTTGTGTACTGTCATACACTTTACTTCTTTTAAAAGTTTAAGGGATTATTTCTCCTCTAATCCTCTGGGTGAAGAGCTGAGTACGGACCTGGGAATGCTGATAAGGATCCAGCCCTTCCAGGTGTTCCCACACAAGCAGCTCACAAGTGGTTTCTGCCCCTTGGAGGCATTTCACAGTTTGGATGGTTTTCTGTTCAGCCTCCACATCTCAGTGAGCAGAACGTACTGCAGTCTCAGAGGTCTGGCAGGCTGGATGAGTTTGAACATCTTTTTTAAAATGTCCTGCTAACACGGATTGGGAGACACGGCACAGCATCACCCTCAGCTGAGCTGCTCCTGCTACTGCCATTAAACAACGGAGAGGACAAGGATGAACGTAGCTGCGTGTGACAGAGAAATATGTCTGGAGATAAGGCTTTAATAGGGTTTTATAGTGCTATTAAAATGCCCGAACATCGCCTATATTATAATCCTTCTTTCACTACCCAAAGTAAGATTTCTCTAGAACTGAATTATAGGGGTTAAGTTTTACTAGAGCAGGTCTTTATATCACAGAGAGAAATGGGTCCCGGGGCGAATGTATCAAGGAGGAGAGCTCCTCTCTCAGGAAAGCACTTTCTGAGCAAGGGGTGATCCTCGGTCTTATTTAGACTACCAGCGGGAGCCCAGGAGCCCACATCATCGCCAAGGATCCCAAAGGCATCAATCTTTTTTTGTGATAAAGACAGAGAAACCAA
This sequence comes from Phoebastria nigripes, assembly GCA_035582835.1. Lineage (NCBI taxonomy): Eukaryota > Metazoa > Chordata > Aves > Procellariiformes > Diomedeidae > Phoebastria > Phoebastria nigripes. The sequence continues at coordinate 480,048 of JAYKAV010002918.1, forward strand.
ACCAAGTCATCTTCATTTTCAGATGCACCTTTTCTGTTTCCTATTTTATATATTTTTAAGAAAAGCAAACATTTTCAGCAAAGGAGAAAGTTGTTCTGGTAATTCACCACCCCCACCCCCACCCCCAATTAGCCTTGAATCAGCCTTAAAACTCTTAAACATTCTGAATATTTCTTCCTCCCAATCAGCTCCAAACCTTTCTGCTAATGTCTACTTTGGTCTGAAACCACCAACACCTAGAGAAGTTCTTTCTCTTGTGTCATTTATCATCTCTGCTTATTGTTTCTGCTTTCTTTCCATCTTTTTATTACACATATGGCTCTGCAGATTACACAGGGACATGCTAGGAAATGTGTCACAAGGGAGACAAACGTTTTTGTTTCATCCCAGAGCAGCTCAGCTAGCAGAAAGTGGATGATAGTATTGGCTGCTGGAAGAAACTTTAGTGGTTTTCCTTCCTGGAGGGAGGCATCATTGCAATTATCACCAGGTTTGATATAAATACGCGATGTCACATGTGTGACTGGCTGAGGTCCTAGAGCTTTATTTACAGAAATGATCTTATTTCAAGCTCAGGGTTTCCTTTGGGGGAGGAAAATAAAAAAAAAAGGAAATGTTTCTATTTTTTAGCAACAACAACCCCCAAATAAATGAACAAACAAGTAAATCACAGAGTTTTCATTCCAACCTCCAAAAAAATCCAGAACGTTGGAATTTTCTGCTTCAAATCTCTTAGAGTATTTCTTGACTCTGCGCTGGCTTAAAATTCTTGTTCCTTTTCAGCACAGTAATTTTGCATTTCTAAATCCGATCATCTTCATAAAGGCAGCCACATCCTGCTCTCTCTGGTAGTGCTTTTTTATTTAAGTAACATAATTTCAAACTGATTTAATTGAATGTGTAATGAGCAAAATAATTGTGCCAAACTATGCATGCTAGCGATAAGCTATACATGCGTCATATGACATTTCCAAATATTTCTTGAGTTCTTTAAAAGCCTCATCAGCCACCAGCATCGAAACATGCATGTTTGCTTTATTCAGCTTGGACCTGTCAAGACAAAGCTAATGACTTTGGAGCAGTTGTTGCACGAAATCTGCGGGCACGTTAACCACCTGGCCTTAATAATCAAGCAGCCAGGGAAAGAGGCAGGTTTGTCCTTGGCTACCACCCATTTCTGAAAGCCTCCACCCTGTGGGTGAGTGGTCCTGACACCAAGCATGGCCCTGGCGTGGATGGGGACAGGATGCAATCACAGGGCAGGTCGGTGGATTCAATGTCAGCGCCCAGAAGAGAGCTGAAAAATGCATCAGACAACACAACAGTCGGTGCTGGCATGGAAAAAGCTTCCCTGGATTCTGGACCCCTCCATAGCTGAACAGATGAAGGTACCTCCTCTCTTCTCCTCAGCCTTAACATACATGATCTTTTATCCATTGCCAGCTGGAAATTTCGCTTCCCCCACTTTTATTTCTCCACTGGTTTCCCCTTTCTCTCCACTCCAGTCATCCTTCCTGAACTACTCCTTCCACCCCAAACTCCAGATCTCCTACAGGCACCTGCACCTACCCAAACAACAGAGAAGGAATAATAGCAATAAGTTAGCCTCCACACAGGGCACAGAAACTCTCAAAAAGAGCTGGGATACGTGCAAAGAGCATCCAAGAAACCCAGCGTGCTCTCTCAGTGGATCAAGGCTTCCAATTATTTTTCAATAAAGGTTTCTACCAGCTGCAATGAGCTTTACATGCAAGAATGTCTTTACAACATCAAAACCTAGTTAAATCCTGGGAAGAAAAAAAAACAAACCTCACCCAGACAGAGCCTTCTATAACTCAGTGCTGTCTTTACGCCTATAATCCTTACATTTATACATATATCTTAATTTACTGCCACTAAAAGCCTTTTAGGAAAAAGAAAAGTCATTCCAGTCTCTTTTTTGATAAGTGCATGAGTATATACATTAGCAAAATTACAAAAAAAWAAGTTTTAAAATTATTTTAATTAAAATGTGATCGTACAATTGCTTAAAGAGATAAAAATAATTCTCATTCATTTTAATTAGTCTTCGTTTTTGCATGCCTGGAGCGTTTTCTCCTATGCTGGGGCCCTTGAACAGTCCTCTAACTCCTCCTGCCTCTCCTGTCCCCACAGCTCCTTCTCGCTGCCCCTTCTCAAGAGGCAAGAATGGGAATTTGGGGCATGGGCAATATAGGCAGCACAAAAAGAGAGGAGAATTTCTCTGCCATTGAGAGTAAAACTGCTCAGTCTATTTGCCACACTTATAACTGCAGAAAGATGGTTGCAGGTGCGTGTGCTGCAACAAAGAAAAAAAAATGGGAGATCCACATCTGGATATGAAGGATTGTGTTGTCACTGTGAGGGAGCAAAGAAGCTGAGCAAATCCAAAGGATTTGTAGGACAGCACTTTGGATTTTGACAAAACGGTTTTATTTGGAAAATAATGCTTTGTAGAAACTGCACCTTACCCACAGCCTCGCTGAGGCAGGGCTCAGGATCTCTTTCTTTACTGGGAATGGGATGTCTGGGAAGGAGAAGGGCCATAGCCTCAGGGTGGAAGTGGGCATCAGAGGGGAGCAAACTGTGCAGCTCTTGTGGGGTCACAGAACCCCTCCATGACAGAGGCTGAAGGCTCCAGTCTGCCTGGATTTGAGGGTTGGGGGTTTGGGGGGACCTGTCTGAGAAGCCTGCCCCTAGACAGTCAAGGTCCAAGCATGTTGCATTCAAAGGCTTTGACCCACTTAGTTCCAAGGCAATATCCACTGTTACAAACCATAATCTTTGATTAAAGACACAGAAGAACAGAAACATGCACAAGCATGAAAAAGCAGAGCATTAAGGCTTCATTATGAATAACTGTTAATGCCTCTCCCTTTCACAACAGAATTTTTAAGATAAGAAAGCATTCAGGTTTGTCAGCCTGTTAGCTGAGATGAGCAATTACTGCTCTTTTTACTGGACACAACTAGAGAGCTGAGATAGCTGTCAGGTCTGCTGTCTGTTGTTATTACAATCTGCTCCTGCTTCACAGAAAACATATCAGGGAGAAGAAAGAATTTGCTAAACTGGACAACACAGCCAGGCAGCAGGACAAGAGTAACTGGGAATATCTCAATAGTCTGTGTGCAGTGCTGCCGCAACGAACTGGTGCAGGTACTGGAAAGGAGGACRCATGGGCCAGTACAGAGCAGCCTGTCAATAGGACTGTTATGATATCTACGATGTCAGATTATTTTTTTCGTGGCACAGCACTGTTCAAGGAGTGGATAAAAATGCAGTTCTCTGTGGCTGCCCAAGAGAGATGCTCCACAGTCTGGAATTTGCCATCCTTCTGTCACCACCTTTCAGACCTCCTCAGGCGGCTTTGTTCGGCTTTGTGCGCGGAGCCAATGGCACTGGGATCTGCATGTACCTCAGATGATTTAGCAAGTTGCCAAGTGCATTATGCAGTAGCCATATGATGGGTCCGCTTCACTGATGAACTTAGTGCCAGGAGGATATTGCTTTTGCTGGGATTCAAACTGGAGAGTAGGTGCACTGAGAATGATAGAAAAAGAGATGCCCAAATAGCACAACCYTCCTGCAGGTGCAATCTGGGGAGCCTAGGCTGGGACTTCAGTCTAAAAAATCCTCTAACTGTTTCTAACTAGGAATTAAATACTTGCTTTCAGGTGGTGAGGACTGTATCAGTGGAGGGTCTTAGGTCTAAATACTCCCACTATAAACAAGGACTGTAAGGTGCCAATGCCACAAAAGCTATTGCAAACCAGGCATCTTGTTCAAAGTTCCTGTGTCTGAGCAATGCCTCCCTGAGGCATCCATACCTGCAGGGAGATGGCCAGCAGCAGCGGCCACAGCATCACTGGAGTGGGATGGATGAGCCACGACCATCTTTCCTGAAAGATCACTCCAATGTTTAACTCAAATTGGACATAGAGATAATAATGCCCCCCCGTTCCTGGTTATGATGGTTGATTTTGTAGCTTATATTCCCCTTTCCCAGTGGGCATGTTAGAAGCGTTGTAGGAGATGATGAAGCAAAAATTTTTTCTCCAGTTGCTGTCCTCCTGTGGCATTCTCATTTCTTTCCTGTTCAGAGCACCGCTCCCCACTACCGACACAAAATACTGACAGGCTTTGCTAGTATCAGTAAAATGGCAGTACTGCAGACTTACCCTCCCACTCTAATTCAATTTCTCAAATCATTCTCCCCATTGCAAATATTTTCTGGTTTCTAACAGCTGAGTTTTGAAAACAATGCTATGTGCACAGATAAAACATCTTTCTCTCGTTTGCTTTTATACCACTGGAGAAAATAGAACTGATTCATTTATTTATTGCATATAAATTAACCAACTGTTTGACTCTTCTTTTTTTAATTATTGTGTCACAAAACAACCCACAGTTTGATTTTTACAAGTTTACTCATTACTCATACTTGTTAACCAGCTTACGTGAACACTAAGGTGATATTCATTTATTTACTAATCATTAATCCTCACTACAATTTCTCATCCACTTCTTGTGGCATTATTTCCACTTCTCAATTTGATGTCTCAAACTTTTCTTTAACAGGAGAAGGACAGATCATTAGTGGTAAATAATAAACAATTAAAGATAACTGTCCTTGTTTTCAAAAGTAACTTTGTTCTTTAGCCGGAGTCTTTACATTGCTTTTCTTTACATGAAGAACAGCCACTCCCTTGATATACAGACACACTAGTTTTTATTCTCTGCTCAGAGTGGTGGGGTGACCCTCCCCATGTTACTCGAGATGACTGCCTTGAACCACTGTCCCATCGGTAGCTATTCCACTCACCTCACACCAACTTTTTCCATCAGATCCCTCCCATTCTTCTTTCCTTCAAAAGCTGCAAGCCTGTGCTCGGCGTAAATCACTCCCTATCGTGATCCCAACAAAGCAGTTCACCCTGCAGCCCTGCCCACCCGCAGTGGCTTGGGCAGCGCGGCAGAGGTGGCTCTGGCACACAGAAACGCAGCTCTCCTCCGCATGGGGACCCCTCTGATCCACCGCAGCGGGGAACGGCTGGGAAATGAGAACTGCCCTTTGCAAAGTATTGTGAGGATTTACACTTTCATTTTCACTCCCCACTGATGTGAAAACAGGACCCTTCAAAACTTCGATCAAAAAGCTCCAAAGAAAGAAGCTGTTCACCTGCCTGAGGAGAGCCCTGCAGTCAGATCATTCCACCAGCACACAGAAGAGTCTCGATTCAGGTTCATACCCTGCCTCTACGGCAGCATGTCTTTAAACAAATACCCCCGGCGGCTGCTCAAGCTGTCTCCTGACCATTACAAAGTAAGTCCATAGCTATCTACCCAAAGTTCAATCCAAATCCCAAAAGCTTCACTGAAAAAGACTTATTTCTATTTTTTAAAAAATGGTCTCACTCATCAAAGCACCATTTATTGCTGTTTAAAAAAAAAGGGTTGGCTGAAAAGTTGCCAACTAGCTCTAAGAGGGATTGCTTAGAAAGTCTGCACCAGGATGGTCTGCCAGGGAATGTGTTTTCTTGGGGATGCTTACTAAACTGCAGCAGTCACTGACTCAACCAAGGAGTGGGGAATAGTTCGCCTGGACCACGACAGAGCAGAGGGGTGATCAGCCAGGAGCTCTCATGGTAGAGCAGGGCACATCACCAGGGTTAGGTGTGAAAACAGTCTCAGCCTTTAAACCAAATGGGCTGGAACAGCAGCCATCCCTACGGTGGAAAATCAGCATAGCACTGGGAAACCAGCAGTGACTGTAACTATTGGTCCTGGGTTGTGTAGCACAGAGTGTGTCCTCCTGGATAGCTGCTCCAGCAGGAGCAAGAGATGAATTTCTGGAGGCAATGAGGAGTAAAAGTGTCTCTTCTGTTTTTACATAGCCCTTGTGCATCCAAAGTGAGTGGGGCACCTCTTACGGGTTGCACAGGCAGCAGGGAGTCAGTGGAAGTGCTTTACCGAACAGACAGTACAGGATTTCGGGCTATTTGCAACATGGTTGGTTAGATAAATCAAAAGCAGAGATTTCTCTTGTCTCCTATCATGGACCCCATCACAATCCTTTTCTACCCATGCTTTGCAAATCAGGGATTGGCATAAGTCTCTTGCATGAGGTAACACTGTGAGTTCATCATTGAACAACGAAAACAACCATTGAGTTCTGCATCACTGCTCAGAGCTGCACCCCCAAACCCTTCCTCATACAGAGCTGTTGGCAATCTCTTATTTTTCCTTTCTCATTCAAAAGTTGCTAATATCCACACAGAAGCAAAGAAATGCTATTTCACCGAGAAACCTCATGTGTTTTGTGAGATGACAGTTCTCTCTTCCTCTGCAGCAAGGAGCATTCAGAAACACCCCAGGGTTGTAATTTCCTAGATGACCCCACATTTAAGTGTCTCCATCTCTCACTGTCCTCAAGCACAATTATCGCCACCCATCCACAGACACCAGAGGCACTTCTGGCTATAGGTTTTCATCATTGCATGGAAATCAGAGAGAGATCAGCACTGCTGTCACCCTCTGCATGGAAGTGATGAGAAGGGAGAGACATCTCTGGGTGCCTCCCTGCTGCGCTGGGATCATTAGTGGGCCCCTCCTTGCTAGCTAGACCGTCACATTAACCTTCCTAAAAAGCGCAAATGCATTACTGTGGCATATTCAGGAAAATAAGTGACTCACTGATGGCTATTACACTGATTATTCCAGACTGTTTTGAAGTTCCCATTTCAATGGCTGCGACAAGCCTCACCTCCCACAGCAGCCAGGAAACCCTGAAAATCTCCCAGGAGCGATGCATTAAGCACAAGGCAAGGAAAAGGCCCATTAGTGCTTTTTGTGTTGCAGTACGCAGGTGTTGGTAGTAAAGGGAGCCAGTTCTGGCTTTTCTCAGTGAGGCAGGGATCGGTGGTGGATTTGCATAGGACGAGGTTTTCATGCATGAGGGTTTTGCTGTCTGATTCCCACTGAGACAGGGACTTTATTGGGAGCCAGGAACTGGTTAGTGAAATTGTAGCCAGGTCTGGGAGCCTTCGCTCGCTCACCACGCTTGGTCTGGTGAGTCCCACCTTCAACCCCATGGACCATCAACCATGAAGGCGACCTTGCCATTGTGGTACAGTGTAGATGTTTCCATTGCACACGCAGGTGACATGAAAGCTTGCAGTGCTGCATGGTACAGGGGTACCTCCACGAGACTGGGAAAAGGTGGTAAGTAGGGTAAGTAGAGCACCCCTCTTCAGAGATTCAGCRAGGAGGAATTCAATAGATTATAATGCATCCAAGCATTGTAGAGCGAGCCAGAGAAAGCCTTGCAACAGCACATTTTCTGATTACATTAATGAGAGCGTGTGAAGCAAGAACTAGTCTCACATCATGAAGCTAATGTTTGTTTTCACTACATTTGCTACTGAAGTCGACGTCTGAAAGACATGAAGGTCTCATGTCCCATCACACTCCCTTCCCCCTCATCTGCCGTGCAGACAGAGTTAGATCATGTCTCTCCCGGATGCGTGAGCTTTGTGACTCCTCCCAGAGCAGACCCAGATGCTTCCTCACAGCACTGGAGGGGCTCGTGCTGCTCATTTTCACCAATTCATCATCTCTGTTTCTTTGCCAGGCAGCCCAGAGCCGCTGGACCGGAGCAGGGGGGAAGTGCAAGCTGGTGGGTGCAGCCAGACAACAGAGACCCCGATACACCAGGAAAAGGGAATATGGTTTGCTCTGAACTCAGATCAGCTCAGGGCAAGATGGGTCAGATGAAAATGAATGGCTCGGGGGAAGACAGAAGGCAGAACTAAGTAATTCTTTTTTATTTTTGTTTCACTGCATCCCTTGGTGAATACTGCCTTTGCCCCCCACCTGAGAAAGGCAGCCACCGTGGGCCTGAAGAGGCTGGATCAGCATTGGCTAGAAATTTCAGYTGAAAAAGAAGAAAAAAGAAAGCAGAAAAGGAAATTCATTTTGCTGTTTCAGTTAACGAAACTCTCCAGGGTCTGTTTTGAAATGACCCGGCATGAAGCTCAAGCATCCAAACAGAATAATATGCCTCTGTTCAAGGGACATTTTAATTCTGTGCCTACCATGGTGCTTCCAAGGGTTAATGGGTAAAGGGAACAAGGTAGGAAAGAAACCTGCCTTAATTAGAGAACCTAGAGTGTCATGTGGAAAAGGAACTGAAAAGCCTTTATCTCAATTACCTGGCTTGTGCCACTAGATTTATAAGGATGGGGCAGGACAACTGTCGAGAACCGGTGGAAGGTACCGGGGGACTTGGGCTACAGGTGCTGCGGGCTGGCTGGTCTCTGCTGCCTGCACACACACACACACACAAAAATGTGTTAAATATAAAGCTGTGGACTACTCCCAGGTAAGTGCTGGAAGAAATGAGAGAGGAGCAGAACAACAAGGAGGGCAGAAGGACAGAGAGTTGGGACAGTTCACCTCTTTTCCTGAGCTCCCATTGGGTTTGCAATGAAGTCCTACAAAAAACTATTTCCCAGGGAAATGCCTATCTTGTCCAAAGATTTTTGAAGGGGAAAACAATATTCAAAGGCAGATTTCCAGCCAGTTTTGTTATTGGATAATGAGACTGCCTCAATAATGGGATGTCAGGGCAGGATTTCTTCAGAGTCTTTATATCAGGAAGCTCTTTACTTTCCTGCTTGGATCAAAGAAAATCTGTGTATCAGGGAAGGAGCAGCTCTTTCCCTCCCCTGTCCCCAGTGCAGGCTGTGTACGTGTACGCTGCACGCACACAGGATGGCTCTGCCTCGCTGGAAAACTCCAGCTTGCCATCAAATGGAAAAATCGATAATGACAGAGAGAAAGGGGAGGAGGAGATGGGGCAGAGGATTTCTGCAAATATGATTAAATCACTATGGGGCTGGGAAAATCTTTCCCAGTCTGTGCAGACTGCAGGGCTCCAGCAGGTAAGAAGCCAGCCCTGGTATTTTGTATGTGTGTAGTGAATTCAGTCTGGAAGGTGTAGCACACAGGTAGTGTTCACCGCTGCTCAGCTAATCATTTAGTAATAACTGAGGCACAGAGTGAGTCAGAGGTGTACCCTGACTTACAGGGAGTCACAGCCAGTCCCTCATTGCAAACTCTGCAGGAACTATGGGAATATGATCAGGTGCTCCCAGCCCCATGCCAACCTTAAGCAATGTTATTAAACCCGGGGGGTTTAGCCCCCTCCGTACCCTGGCCACCACCAGCGTGGAGGTGTACATCACGTTTTGCAAGGGTCCCCAAATCACCTCGGGCTCATTAGCATGCACTGTTGACATCTCTTTTGGAAAGTTTCTTAGCAGGGAAGTAACACAGAAATGCCAATCACCTCCCCTGTTGGAACACATATTGAAATGTTTTTCCAATCTGTCAAATTATTCAGTGCTTGTTAATTATACATATCAGAATCTGCTCTCCATCACAGGCTCAGGCCACTGAAGATCGGCCCTGCCAGGGTCTGGACTAATGAAGCCTTAAAAATCCTGTCTGCCTACCTCTTTTGTCAGAAAATAATTCACCTTCATATTTTGACTAATTACAGGAGTTCAGAATGGCTGGGCTGGCTCAGATCCAAGGCCTGTCTGCAAAGGAAACCCTCTCTCCAGCTCTAGACAGTAACTGAGTCTTTGGAGAAGGGACCCAATCCCGCTTTACATCAAGCTGCCTTGGGGTGAGACCCTCAGAAGGGACAACATCTTTGGGGTTGATGCTGTGTCCCTGATACCAGGCAGATGGGGCATCTTCAAGGCCCAGGGTCCAACCACAAATAAATTAATCACATAAAACTTTAGGGAATGGGCTCAACCTCACCTAATTTCCAGGCTCTCCACATTCAATGTCTACCTGGGAATGGGGTTGAACATAGCTTAGAAGAGCTCGTTTCTCTCCCCATGACTGTCGAGGGGTCCCAGCCACGCTGCTGAGAGGGAGAGCCACAACACGCACACCCATGGCTGGGAGATGGCACTCACAGCTCTAAGGGGGAACTGAAATCAGGACAAGGTCCTGTAAAATTTATGAGTCCAAGGCATCAGCTGGTAACTTCACTGATGCGTGCAGCACTTCATATGTAAAATATTAGCATGTAGGTAGCCAGAGTCTCTTAGCAGGGAAATGTACTTGTTTCTTTAACTGCCTTCTCAACTCTTTCTAGGAATTTATGATCTGACAGAAAGTACACTCACACACTAGCAATTTTCAACTAAAAGAGTGAAAATAAAGAACAGGCAGCTTGTAAATAAACATCTACCTTAAATTTAAAAATTACTTAAATAGAGAAAATCATGACTCAAATCAAATTCTTTTTTTTTTTCCCTAGCTCGGTAGCTGGCCTATTCAGCTTCACAGTCTATATACTTTAGTATAGGAGCATGCCAGTCACCAAGGAGAAACAATATCATATCGACTTAAGAGATCAATCACACTGTGAGAACAGTGGAGAGATGAACAGGGAGAACTGGAAGCCTCCAGAAAGAAGTTGTGAGCAAATCTACAGCCTGAAATACATTCCCACCAGCCACACTTCAAAATAACAGAAGCTTGTGAACACGTCAGTGAAAAGGAGAAGTCATTTGCCATGATCAGAGAAAGTGGCAGAAAGGACTCTGTAAGTGCTTTGCTTCAGAAAGCTCACCTCACTCTATTAAAGAGAGAAAACAATTTATAGTATCACACTCTATCCTCAGCCCTCTGTTTCAGCAGGGAGAGGCAGCCTGGCTGGCCAGAGCAAAGCTGACTTCTGTTGTCCTACATGTGAGACCCTCATACACAACTGAGCACTGATCCATGCAGTCCTGCTTAGACCAGTCTCTGCATCAGACATCCACAACTACCTCCAACTGCTGCAAAGCCTCCCCAAGAGCTAAAAGCAAATTCAAACCCACATCTCAACCCAGGGCTTCTGCTGCAGCACATAGATGTAAGGTTGTGAGCAGTTATTGGGTCTTAATGAGTTACCACCTCCAGCTGAACTGCTGTGAGTGATTGGACTCATGCTGAATGGCTTCACTGTGAAYGCAAGTGAAACCTTCAGCCAGCCTGAAGGGATGCAAGCTGATGGCTTCCAATGGGCAAGCGAGTTGTCGTGAATCCTAGTCCAGGAATCTGTCTCTTCTGCAGTTGAGTCTTTTGAGACTTAGGCATCAAACTCAGCCATGAGCATTTTGATTGGTTAAATCACRCAGAAGGTTGAGCTGGGCATTGGGGAAATGAGCACCAGTCTCTCAAACCCCACTCTAGCTACTCCCTACCAGGTTGGCCTTATTAGCTGTCAGTTCCAATCAAATATGTTTCCCATTTTAAGCACAAAAGGACCAGTAAGATGAGCTACCCAGCTCACAGATGCATGTTTGGTGAATCCTGCAAGCCTGGCTTAGCATTCAGGAGAATTGAAGAGCAACAAGTGCCTTTATGCTGGCTGGACAGCTTTTCTATTTCCCTGGCAAAGGGTGCCTGGGAGCATGTTGCAGGCYCATGTACACTTCTCACCTCTGACCTCCCTGGGTAATTTAGGCTTTGACTGACAGCGGTGGGGACATGGGGATCTCTGCCAGTATGTGCCCAGACAGCRCAGCCCCCTTAGCCTTGCAAGAGACAGGCAGGAGAGAGGAAAGTGCTTTATTTAGCAAAGAGCCATGATAAATGACCCTGTCTCTGCAGCTTTATTATCCTAGTGACAATGATTTGTCACCGCAGGATCCGGGGTGGAATCTCCGCACTGACAGATGAAAGCTTTCACGCCTCTGATGGGGTGGTGGGGGCAGATCTCGCTTCTCCCCTCCCTCGCCCAGCACTGGTTCTGCCATTACCTAAGGATACGTATCTTAGTGGGTGGCAAGGAGATGCTGCCTTCTTTCATGAAAAGTTAATTTTACAAGTGGAAAAAAAGAGGGAAAAAAAAAAGCCTTCACAAAGTCTTTTCTCGTGATTGCTGTGGTGGTTCAAAGCAGAGGAAAGGCCTTCGGGGCCTCAGTTTCTCAACTTGAAAGGCTGTGTCTTCGGGCTGGCAGGAAGCAGGAAAGTCAGAGCCTTCTGCTCCCRGAGACTCACAAGCGGGTGCTTGTGGGACCCCAGCGAGGAGGCAGGGCAGCCTCATGCATAGCACATCAGGGTAATGTTAGCGATTCTACTAGCCTCAGTTCTCCATAAATCTGCTGGATTTCCAGCACATCACTCCGTGCCTCAGTTTCCCCATCTGTAAACCAAGGCTTGGTGATATTTCATTCCTCCCAGGCTTAGTTCCAGCCAGCCCTTCAGATGGCACCTCACCCTCCTTCCTGAGGAACCACAGAGGAATGAAATGAAAAGAGCATCCTGGTAAGGTTTGCCCCAAAGAGGAGCTGCTCTTGCTTTCGTTGGGGKCTGAAATTTTTAGCTGAAGGAGCCGGTTCTGCTGGAAATCAGCATGTGCGAACGATGGATTGCAAATTTTTGCAGGGAAATATTCACTCTGGAAATGGATAATATGCACTCCTCGCCATGGATCAGAAATGATACCTCAGGCTTATCAGAGCAATCATAGCTCAGCAGCAGAACTCAGGTTTTGAATACTGCAGACTACAAACATGATTCAAACACAAGGAAGGAATGAACTGGAAGAAATTGCAGTCCAGAGAAAATTTCAGCTACCAGAGAAATTATTGTTGTGAATTATGCACCATCCCCAGGGCTGACAGATCGACAAAGCCCTGAGTGGTCTGTGCTGGCTGGGAAGAAAGTACCCAACCAGTATTTCTCCTCTGCATTTGGAACATTTGGCTTTCCCTTTCTGTTCTTGTCACCTGCCAGCTGAATTATTGCAAGAAAGGGTTTTAGTGTTTTAGGTGAGGGCCACAGACCCCTGGAAATACGTGGAGCAGCAATGCAGAGGCAAACATCTGTACCCTCAAAGCCCTGGAGCACACACAGCTGCAATCCCTCCTTGTCACTTTGGCAAATCCTCCCCTACCTTGCCCCTCAAGCCTGTACAGAGTTCAGCTGCCACTTTAATAAGAAACATGTTTTAGCATGACACAGGGAGAGCTTTTCAGCAGATTTGGGGTTTTTTTTTTGGATGGGATTAAAGAAAAAAACAAATAAGTTTCGACAGAGTGTGTTAGTCTTCCTCCAGACCAGTGGGAATTTCTTTCTGTTGGAAAATTGATTTCTCCACTCCCACAGCTCATCAAAATAATTCATTTTCAACCCAACACATACTTGGGTTGGGTTTTTTTGTTTGTTTTTGGAAAAGACTGGGTTTCAACAAAAATTCCGCTGCAAATGTCCAAGGAAATATTATGAAGGAGAGAGCGGGGAAGTGTTTTGGGGCTTGTTTTCCACAGAGGCAACAAAAAATTCCAGTCTTTTGTAATACTTTGGTACACTGAAATCTTCTCTGGCTCTGAAGCTGCTCCCTAATGCAATTCAAAGTGCTAGCATCCACCTCGGCACTGAGTGTAGGGGACTGGCCCCAATTCAGCAAGTTCTCAGCTACATGTGCCATCGTCTCAYATTGATTTTCCTGGCTTGACAGCATAGGTTAAATTCTCTGCTGAACTAAGGTCTCTGTACTTTACCCACTTATACACTCTCAGGCAAGTCCCTTCCTCTCACAGTCTCAAGATTCACACTCCACTGGGAAATTTTACTTGAATAAAGACTTTGGGTTTTGAGTCCATAGTACCTTGGAGCATTCATTACCTCTGCAGGTCTCTAGAAAGGTCATCGCTCCTCACTGCACACCATTGAGCCTCTCTGCATTTCTTGCTGAAGATAAGGAACCCCTAAGAAACCCAGGGACGGTAACTAGCAGTAAGCAAGCTGAGCTGAGGTAGGAGCGATGGAGAATTTGCAGGGACCTGGCTCAAAGGCACAGCAGGGGTTATCGAGAAGAGACAGGAGAGGAGGAGGGAGAGGTGGGGTGGACTGTAGGGCAATATTTTTGGGATCGCTGTTGAATACAGGCAGCCACCAGGCAGAGGTTACACTTTCTGCAGGCAATGGGCAGAGCAGTGGTAAAACATTTTGCAATAAGCTTTTTCTGGTGCCTCCCTCCATCACCTGAGGACTGTTCCCTTCCCGGCTTCTTCATCTTCCTCACATTGCAATTGCCCCCCTTGCACACCTCGTATGACTATTGCTTTCTGTGCGACACATCTATAACGTCTGCATACAGCCAGACTGAGCTTTCCTGAATTTCAGCAGCTTCTCAGCTTCAGCAGCAAATTGTCAGCAGGACCAGCCATATTCTCTTATCTGCAAACAATATATCTATGTGGATGTTTCCCTGTCTCTTTATCAATAGCTCCAAAATACATCATTAATGAGATCTGGAAGAATAAACCTGAAACATGTGTCAATGATTATCTTATTTTTCCAGCCATACATTGCCTCATCCCCTTTTTGCCTCCATAAGGGTGACATGCAAGACACAGCACATTGTGTCCTACTAGATGAAAGGCATGTCAGACTTAACCTAGTGCACTTTAAAAATTGTACTGAATTAATTTCCCGTAGGTTGGCTCGGTGCAGTACGAGCCTGTCTGGAATGCAAAGCAGCCCCGAGTTTGTGCGGAGAACTAAGAAGTCTGGGCAGAAAGTGATGATCAATTGAATTTCCTCTTAAATCAGATTGAAAAAATATTATGCGCTGCAGAGTGATCATTAGCTTGAGTGATCAGGGAGAGCAGTGCAAGGAGCCAATTTTCCATGCCCAAGCCACGCTGTTTTGTTAAGCCTTCCCTGGGAAAGAACTGGGTATAGCGAATATATCAAGTAGGGATTGATAGTAAAGTCAAAGACTGTAGTTTGGCTCCTCTTCCAGAGCCCAAGCTGCCTACTTTCTAATCCCAGATTCTTTATATGTTGCTATAGAAATAATACACAGCTCTGCCTGAGCCTTGCATTATACACCTCCCCCTGCACTCAGACCTTTTGGGGTACGGTGCGATGAACTGGCATCTCACGACGGTCTTGCCAGCCTCTGCCCTCCCCTCTGCCGGCACTGCCTGGCCTCTGACAGCCCCCCCACAGCCTTCAGACAATTTTCCTCTGCTTTTCCTCAAATAAGCCACAAAAAATCCTGCCTTCCTCACCCTGGGAGGAAACTCTCCAGGAGCCCTGGTCTGCAATGTATGATAGGCATTATTCAGCCCTGCTTAGCGACATATTTAAGGTCCTATTATTATTATTTATTATTGGATCTTGCAAACGCTCCCCATGCGGAGCCAGTGCTTTATGTGCCTGGGATCGGGGGTGAGTACTCCCTTTCCAATGGTGCATGCAATCTATGTCCAAATCTTGCACGATATGAGATATTGGACCTGAAAATTGCATTGTAATGTGACAGCAACTTCAGATCACTTTTAATTCCCAGCATTTATCACTTCCAATTTTTTCTCTCCTCTCCAGACCCACAGAGTTGCACTCAGCCCTGGGAACCCTTGCTTAGCTTGCAGGAAGGAAAAAAGTAGTCCTATTAAAAAGAATAAGCCCAAAACTCCCAACAACCCTAAAACATTTGATGCATTTCCTACATCCCTTCAGGAGAATATGTAATGTAAATAAGTTAKGAGCCGGGGAGAGTTTATTATCCCTGACCGGGAAATGATTTTTAGCAAGCATTACTGTGGCTTTAGCTATTGCAAGGAGGAAGGGAACCCAGACTCAGGTGAATGAACCGTCCCAGCCATGATTGCATGCCTCTGTGTGTGTGTGTGTGTGTGAGCACATGTCCGCACCCTGAGGAACACGCAACATGGATTTGGCAGTGGACCGCATTGCCTTGGGAAGTTGTATGAAGCCAGAGAGGGACTGATCTTTACATGAACAGTGAGAATAGCCAGAATTGTAATAGTTAACGATAAACAAGATATCAGAAGTCAGAGTAACTCCACATCTCAAATCAGTTGTCAGTTATAAAGGATTAAGAAAGTGGAAAACAGATTATTTCCCATTCGTTTGTTGATGATGAAGCATAGCCTCTCTGAGATGCAGTAATGGTCTTGATGGATCTTAGGTCTAATCTAATTTGGCAGTCCTTATGTTCTCAAGTGAAATCTCCAGAAAGTTTAGAAAAATATCCTCTTACACCTTGTGAATTTTTCCACTGTATCATTCTCTGGTTGGGGGAGGTTGCTGCTTCCCTTAGATCCTGGGCGGCTGCTTGGAGTCACAGCTAACAAATATTCAGTATGACTTTACCATCCACTTTGACTCTCATTGTATTATAATAGAAGTTCTTCATCTGTGCTATGCCCTCAAGTAAGTGGGTCACTAAGCAGTTAATAAGCTTCTCCAAAACTTAATTAATTGTCAGATTAGATGATTTCTCGTCCTCTGTTTTTTCCCTTGCTGGAACCAGAAGAAACACTTGCTCATGTGAATTTTTAAAATAGTTGCTCCTACTACAGCTTCACCTTCTTGTTTATAAAACGGTATCTCACGCAGGCAGGAACACATGCATTATTAAAATGAACAATTCATTAGAACCACATTTAAAAGCTTTGCATTAAACACATGAATTATGTGAGCATTTGATGTGGAAGAGAGAGACAGAGATCTCCATGGCCATGTGTCAGCTTGAGACTTCAATAAATCTATCTGGAGTCCCTGCTCTAGCTGGAGGAATCCGGGTGATGTGTGCTCGGTGCCTCAGTTTCCCCATTTGTAATGCTAAACATTAGCATTCCCTTAATTCTAAACTTACAAGAGTAGGTTTATAATTAGGACTTTTGCTACATCCCATGAAAAGCAACTTGCAGTTGTTGAACTGTGGCTTGGAGCAGCACAAAGAACTGCAATGTAACACAGTGATTTCTTTTGTTATGAAGAACAAAATCGATCTAGACTCAGAAAGAAGTGGTAGCTAAACACTGAATGATTGAGCAATAGGAAAGGAATACTGTGTGCAAAATGAGCATAATTACTGGATAGGAAACAGTATGCTGTTTATTAAAACACAATATTGTTACCAATTCTGGACCTGAGAAGAGGGGACAAGAGGATTTGATGCTGGCATTTCAAAAAAGAATTGACAAAAGTGTTACTTCAAACAATTAATTTTCTTCTGTTATGAACAAGTCAGTGACTTAACGTGCAACTTAATTTCCCCGGAGAGAAAGGTAAAAAAGTCTTAGAAACATTTCTTTTCTTTTTAAGCTTTAAAATAAAAATCTGATCCTGTTCAAACTGCTCCTTGTTTTATGGTTTCCCACCATAGTCAAAAAACATCTGTGCAGTCTCCAGCTATATCACTTGCTCCTGCATCTAGTTAAACCCTGCCCTTCAGAAAAGCAGCATCCATATTACATGTCTGTGTTTGCTGTAACTCTCCACTGCACAATTTAAAAACTGATTAACGGACTTTCTTCCAATGGGATCTATTGAATGCTCTAATTAAAAAAGAAATTGCTATCTCAGGAGCTCCCACTCAATCAATTGCCCTTGGTAATGTTGGTTACTATTGCTCTGGCAAAAATTAAAAGAAAAAGAGACCAAGAGGAAAAAAAAAATCTAATTATTGTAAGACAAATACAGGCAGTTGGGAAATGCAAAAAGTTCAGCAGAACTTTTGTAAGAAGATATTAAAAGAGCTAGAAGTGCATGATGTAGTGAGAGCAATATCTTACAGCTGCCTGATGTGAGAACCATACATCTTCCGCCAAAACATCCGTCTGCTCTTGGGATGTCTCAGCTTCATGGGTCTGGGTCCATACTAAAATGTAGATAAACCCTCAGTCACAACATTTACGTGCTGACTTAGCTCAAACCCTAGGGCCAGATGTGTGATTCCCCTGGTCTATGGTTTAGGCACCCAAAAATTATTCTCCACTGACTCTAAAGGATGCCCAGCTCACATCTGGATGTCTGCATGCCTTCAGCTGGGACAGAATATCCTTGAGGCTTCAGATTTCCTGTGTTGTGTGGATGGACTTATGGAAGGCTGGATGCTACCACCTCAGATATACCCAGAGTTTAGCTCTTAGCAGAGAGCAGATGCCGAGAGTGATGTCCAGCCAGTGTGGACAGACAACAGAGTGGTCCAAAGGCACCTGGGCTTGGACTTAATGGACTTATTTCCACCCTGGGCCTGCACTAGATTTAATTACAGTGGCAGTATATGATAATGTCCACTTTCACCCCATCTATCAAGCCCTGCATTCCTACAATGGCAAAATGAGAGCAGGTCATCAGGGGACACAAGCAATAGCTCAGGGGAGGGAGACTGTGCTGGCACGGGGCTTAGGTGATGCGCCAGAACCAGGCACTTCCTCGCTTATTAGAGTTTCTTTGAAGGATGTCACGCTTATCCTGCTATAATCCTTTGCAAAGAACTTCTTTGCTTTGGGATTTTTGCTGTAATCTGTTAACCTAGGCTTCCGTGTACTTTCCTGTGGTCAGGGCTATTTGGAAATGCCAAGAGGGGGAGAAGGTACTTTGTGAAAAGGGAGGCAGACTGGTTAGTGTTAGTATTTAGCAGCTACACCTGAGAGCATCAGCTGCTTTGTCAGCTTACAGCACAGTCATTCCCAAGCCACGTGTGGATGGAGAGATGGAGCCTTTGTGTTCCTCTAAGAGATGCAACTGCACAATCACTGAGACAAAGCCCGTTAGGAAATGGGGTCTCTACTTATAACTTTGATAACCTTGTAACACAACCCACCCAGCAGAGTTACTCCAGACCAAGGTGGGCATAACTAAGAGGAGAACCTGTGCTTCAGTGCTAGCTTCACCACCACCACAGGTTTTTTTTTAGGTCATGACACATAYTATGTTCAGAGCTTTGCAAGACAGCTTGTTGGATGAGACAGGCCATTGAATCCATGCTCTTTCTCTACAGGTGCAGTGTGTACACAGTTTTTCATTTGGATCAAGCTGAGACACTCACATGAAGATGCACTGTAAGACACGGCATCATTCCCAGGCCTGTGGCACTAAGGTCCTGATTCCTTTTCCCATGTAGTCTCAGTGACTTCAGTGCTGTCGCTACTGATTTACACCATTGTGAACTGAAAAAGATTCAGGCTCAAGACTCAATAAATATTCATGTCTCTGGAAAGACTGGGGACCAATTAAGTCTTGAAAGGAAAATAATTTTTGGAAATGAACCTAACAGCCTCTAGCCTTGAGAGGAATAGGTTTTTGAAAGGATCTCTCTCTTAATTTTTGCTCAAGCATCCAGGGAATCAGACAGAACTTCCAATAAAACACTCTCCGGAGTATTCGGCCCATCAATCGATTCAGTATTCACCATTCTAAGTGCTATTTAGACTTAATTAAATTGTGCTGGTTTCTGAATAAGAGAGAATTGACTGTTCAATGTGCTTCCCTGATTCATTTATTTCTATAGTAATCAGGCAACAAATATATAGAGTGCTCATGCGTTCCTTCTTCATTAGCAGAGTTACTGGGAATCTCCCTGTATTCCCCTGGGTCTTTCAGCAATGGTAGTTAAGAAGCTATAAGCAAATGCAGAAGTTCCTACCCTGCGAGGCTCAAGGATGGTTCTCGGAGCATCTGCATTCCTCATTAGCAAGCATTTGTCAAGTAAGACTTTTCCAGAGTGCTGTTTCTGAATAAATAACACAGCTTACTGGGAACTGTGCAAACCAGGAGCATCTCTGCTCCCACTGAGACCTTCTTAGTTATAATCATGCAGTGCCTTGTGTCACTGAGAGAAGACACAGAGCATCAAATACAGTGGGCTTTTTACTGAAATCCTTTTTTGTTAAAAAGGAAACAAAGGAAAAGGCTTCGATCCAGCCCAATAATAGAAAGGACTTTGAGCACATCTGCTGAATCCAGGGTAGCCATGCACCATTCACCAGCACTCTCAAACCTCCCTCTGGTCAGGCCAAAACCTACAGAACACCCTCAAGAAAACCCCATGTTCCCAACATCACAAAATAGCCCCTTATCCCACACTGTTCTGCAATGCTAAGGCCTTCGGTAAAAAGACCAAAAGTCTTTAAAACTCCAGTATCCCAATGGGACAGAAAAAGCCACACAAGCTGGTCACTAGAGCGCAGAGGACCTGGAGAGGTGGAAACACCCAGGTGGAGAAATGTTTCTAAGCTCTCAACTGCATGGGGGAAATGAGAGCAGCTCAGGGATCCAGGTCCAGCTCTACTGGTAAGGATCGCTGTCTGCATACACACGCTGCATAATAAGATATTTTTTCTTTTTTCCCTACAGTTGAACTAGAGTGAAAATGAAGGCTGCATTCACACCTTCACTTCTAACAAAAAGCTATAGCCTGTAAACAGGACATAAGACCTTTGGGGAAATTTCCTCTTATCTTATGCTGTTCTTGCCCTTGGAAACTGTATCTTGCTCAGGGCCGTGTTGAGGTCAAAGCCAACTGCAACAGCTCTTTTTTTTTTCCTTTTTAATTATAAGAGAGGGCCAAATTCATCCTAAAAAGGCTACATCCTTCATTCTGGGAAAACTTGTTTACTCATGGAGTACAACCCTTCCAGAATCAGGCCAATGGTGCAGGATGGGGCAAGAATTTTCCACTGGACGATTTTGCTAGTGGAAAGTGCCCATTTTAGGCAATCAACATTTTCCATGGACATTTATCGGAGGAGTTTTCAAGGAGATGTGGCACTGGGGAAAGTTTCTGGAAAACAGGAGAAAATTGTTTCTAAGCTGGAAGGAGAAAAAACAGACAAAAATCCAGCATTTCAAAGTGGCTTAATTTTTAATGATCTCCTTCCTCAAGGACACATTAATGAATTTTCTTCATGTGTTACAGAAACATGCTGAGTAAAAGTCACAGTCCAGCCCAGTTTCCAAGACAAAATAAGAGGAGACACAAAGACATGTAAAAGGTTTGATTCGGAAAAAAGGTCCAAATTTAGCTGTACCTGCTTGGTTCGAATTGCGAGACTGCGATGAAAAGAAGAAAAAAATCCCAAGCCAGGCCAGATCCATGCCCCTTGTCTGAAGCTTTGGCAGAAGCTCATCCCCCAGGAGTCTTGTCGCTCCGCAGACGGACGAGATGTATTAGCCCCTTCAGAAATCAATTCCTCCTCCTTCATATAGCCACTTCCAGCCAGACTCTGCCCTTTGACTATGAATCAGGTTTTAATCCCTGCACAAGGGCACTAGATACAATGCTGATAATTCTTATTGTATAAAAAGGTTTTGTCACGTGGTATTTCGCTATTCTGCTGAAGATTTTCCTTTTGTATCTCTTTGTTTGCTCATCCTTGCAAACTCAAAAAAAGCCATTCAAACCAGAAGATTCTCCTGTCTTTCTGTGCATGGGGAAATTCAGGATTAGCCACACACACACAAAAAGAAAACCCCAAACCATAAAACTGACACTGGGCACGTGTTCTTTTGCAAAACGAGAAATGTGTTGTGGCATTTCTAGGCTGCAAATGGACATCAGCTGACGGAGTGTTTTTAACTACGTGCTGAAACACTAAGGAAGCCAGTGCTGTGACTTGGAATCCAGTCACACAGAAAATTGGACCATGGATTAAATTTGAATCTTGCTTTGGAAGCAGCAGCAATCTGAGCAGCATATTGCAGTTCTACACATACTCGTTGTAGGCTTGTTATGTAAAGAGTCGGGGCCTGTGAAAACAGACTGCCCAGAACCTCTGAAAGGAAAAGTTAAGAAACATATTTCCCCATTAAAAAAAAAAATTCAAAAACAACTTCAAAACTGAACCAAAAATGAGAAAAATCTGTGCTCGTTAAAAGTTTCCCACTGTTGAAAAAGTTGTGAAAAACAGAAATAAAGGTCCTTTGATGCACGCTGTCTGAGAACTGCCTTTTCCCTACATTCAAATTAACATGTGGTTCTTTGGATGCCAAACAAAAAAGAAAATTTTGCGTCCCAGGAAAAGTGGTATTTTGGACCAGCTGCTGTTGTCTGAGAAACAGACAATCAATTCCTGATTCTGGGTTACTTTATTGGGACAGTTTGAACCCAAAGGCACAGAAGCTGTTGGGGAACCGGCCACAGCAGGCACGCAGTGCGCCCCGCTCTCTGAGGGCACGGGAAGACTCACAGGGAAACTTTTAATTCTTTCACCAGTACTGTGCAGATTACGAAGGGGAAACTTTCATAGTGATGGAGTGTGTTGGGCTGAAAAGAAATCTTCCAAGGACAGGTGTGGGGGGCAAAAAAACTCCCTTCAGTTATTTAGACCATTACATATAAACCTGGCTTTAAATTTTTGTTTAGACACGTGCTGTTGGGATTCAGGGATAGCAATAGTAAGGTTTCAGGTAAAGCAGGAATTAGAACTGGCCGAACCTCCCTGCTGCCCTGAAATCAGACAAGGAAAGTGTGATTTTCCTTGTAAGCTTTTAGGAGTAGAAACATCTCTTATGCTGCATTTCTAATGGGCCTGCTACAACAGGTACTAAGTTTGATTAGTGCTTCTTTAGTAGAACTGATTATGATTATTAACCATATTTCATAGTGACATTTTCCCTACTATTATGTCACTTAAGATATTTACTTTGCTTAGAGAAAATTAATGGCATATGAGATCTTGACAACAGAGTAAGACCTACATATTTCAAACCGCTTCCAGGTACTGAACATGTTGTCACAGTCTTTTTGCGACCCATCTCCCCTCCCAGCAATACAATTGCCTTGTTCTACAAAGAGAGGTCATATAATTTCCCTGAGACAGCTTCAGCAGTGACTTACAAAATCTAGATTAAACTCTTCTAGCTTCTTTTAATGACTTGAAGTAATGGGAGCAGTACCATGTGTCCAGAGAGCGCCTTACAACAGTTGCTCAAAATCTCTAGATTCGCTCTCAAGTTGCTTTGATAGTGTGGGGAAGACAGTTTTAGACACATCCCACATATTTTTCCTGGTCCAAAGATGCTCTTTTGCTAAGGTCAAGAGGCGAAGATGTTGTCTGGTTGAGGGAGATACTTTACCATGGTATAAGTCTCCCATAATATGGCTATCAATGTTGCCACATCTCATGACAGTCTTCAGGCTACCCTTTGTTGACATCTGTGGCAGTATTTGTTTGCCAACATCCCACTACATGATTCACAAGAAGGATGAAATATCATTCCTGACAGTGTCCAAAGGACTAGAATGCGGAGTCTTTGATCCAGAGCCTATGCTGGTGGGAGAAGAAACTTTAGGATCTGACATTATACAAAAGTTGTACTAGTGAAATGTCTCACAGCGAGCACCGACTCCTGCTCGATTCTCCCGGCACAAGTTCTGCACTATCCCACTGCATCTATGTTGTCATGCCGCCCTCATTGCTGAGTCCAAGCCCTCCCACACTGCTGCCTTCGGCAACACAACTAACATCTGTCTGCAAATGAACTGACACGTGGCCTTGAAGAGCTCTGCTTTGGTGAATACCAAATATCTCTGACTCTTGCCAGTTGGGAATGAAGGAAAAAAAAGGAGTTGAGTTTAACACGGGGTTTAAGTTCTTTAAAACTGTGAAAATCTGGTGAAGAGATGATCTGAATGGGACCAATGGGTTGGAGAGGAGTTTGCTGCCTTCACGCTATGGAAAGCATACCTAAGGGGCTTTTGACCTGCTGGGTGAAAGTGAGAACAGCCCTGACTCATCTCAGTTCACACACAGTGCAGTGGGCTGGCTGGCTCTGCATATGTAAAGCAGCTGCAGCAACATTTACTCAGCTGGAAATGATGAAGTTTCCCAGTGCTGTGCATCCCCCACCACCCCGGGGTCTTTGGGGAGCTCTGTAAATAGGACCTGCCGACAGTGCAGCAGGGACGAGAGCAGGCAGCTAGCTAGAAGCAGCATGGAAATTCAGCTGGACTGCCAGCCCTAATTGAATATTTTCTAATGACATTTTTTTTTGGCAGAAAATTGGGCTCATGATTAAATATTGGTTTGGGGGGCAGTTTCTCCAGAAAATACAGAGTTTGTTGTTTGTTGCAGAACAGCGCAATGCTAGCCATCAAAGCTATTTGAGTGGACACCAGAGTGGTCTAGTTTGGAAAGACCTGGCAGGAGTGTATAGAAGCTGCAGCCTGGCTGTCCCTTGACCCCAGTCTTTGCTGCAGGGAGGTTCCCAGCCCACATTGTGTTTGCCATCATGCAGCAAGATGAGGAAATCCCACGATCCCCTTCCGCTTTCCAAGGCAGGAGGCAGTGGTGTATCATGGGAGATGCAAGATGCGAAGGCAAAGGGATGAATGTGGCGTCATAACTATAATTCTTTTGTGGACTGAGGAAATAGTTTTAAGAGTAAAATATTTCAGCAAATCTGTCTTGTCCCTGCAAGAGGACAGGAAAGAGGCCATTACTGCACACCAGGATAAACCTGGGCCCTCGATAACTTACTGCCCTCCAAGGTCCAGATGGACCTTTGTTCTTTTTGTGTATCATTCAGACACAGCTGAATGGCGGACACGGGTCTCTGTCCTCTGGCAGATGCCAATTCTGCCCTTCCCGAGTAACAGCGCTGCTTGCGCCAGCCGAACCAGCCGACTTTCTTCCAAATCCCCACAGAAAAGCTTGAGAAGTGACCAATTACTCTAACGGAGGGCGTGATAATTAGCACAGAGGTGGAATAAGCTAGCAGGCTGTCTGCAGCAAAATGGCAGAAACGCCTATGCCCGCAGAGAGACTCGGTGATTGATACTGTGACTGACGATAGCACCGTCATGAAGGCGAAGACTGTGAAATGACTGATGCTGCTTCGTACCGTAAATTTCCCAGATATATTTTATCTAGAGCCAGGCCTGCTTTTGCCAGCATAACCAGTAGCAATTTCCCTGATAGATAGCAAGGCCATACGGTGAACGTCTAAAATCCGACCGACAAAGAGACAAACGCTAATTAATGCTGCTTCTCAAGAGCTCAGGCAGCCCAGGCCTGGAGGTAACCTTGTGCAAGGAGCACTTTCAGCCACAAATGGGAGACAGGACTTATCAGAGGCTGCAACGCCGGGGAAAACACTGGGGTTTATTTGCGTGCCCATGATGCAGAAACTACATGTGGAGAGATCTTTAAGTAGGGAGTCAACCTGCTACAGGACATTTTAACAAATGTAATTAAAAGGGATTATTTTTGCAGAAGACAGTCTCTGGAAGGCTAATTAAAATATTGCTGGCCTCTGCTTAACTTGCTCAGCTTTCTTTTAAGAGCTAATGAAATGCAAAGTATTGCTCCCTGTTTTCATCTGTAAGAGAGTTCATTAATGTACCTTTCTGCACTGGATTAAGCCAAGTGCTCAGAAAGACAATAAATTGAATCTCAGTAATTGAAGACCAATATTTTTTGGCTGCAATCCAATATTGGAAATGAAATCCTAAAAAAATGGAAAAAAATGGGAGGTCCATGTGTAAAAAGAAATGTTGTGGCTTTGGTTCCACGGAGAAAAACAGTGTTTTGGGGGCAAGCAGATACTTCCTTCAAATTTTATCTAAAAACTAAGAAAAGTTTCATGAAAAAATGGTTGGCCAGTCCTTCAACAGGCACTTTGGGTGGAGAAATCCCCTGAGAAAAGATTTTCTTTGTTTCTTATTTTTCAGCTTTAGTCCTGAGGATACATACTATCACATACTGCAGGAGTGGATGCTTACTGAGCAGAACAGTTAATTCTTAAGCTAAAAATATAACCTATTAATATAAGCAGGTAATTTTTTTTGCTGTGCCAGTGGTTTCTAGGAAGTTGCTATACTCTTCAAGCCTTGCACTGCAATTCAGATTTGAAAGTGGGTCTTGCTTTGGATTAGAAAGCAAGTAGTTCCTAGAACAGCAGAATAAAGCCTGCTTTTCAAAGCTGCTTCTTGTGTGGACTCTTTGGTGTCTATGAGGAGGTGAGCTAAGGATATTTTTTCTTCCATGACCGCATAAACTAGCCCATCTTCTTGAATGTTGTTTCTACTAAACCATAATAGCTTTGAATCCTTAACCACGAGGTCAAATTTTACAGAAATTGGCCAATGTGTTCAGAAGTGAATGAGGACTAACAGACACACATGCACACACACGTGCACCACCGTCACACAAACCATGTTCCTTTGGAAAGCCAGGCTACAGACAAAATGACCCCCCACCAAAATCCAGCTACATTCAAACAGCGGAGAAACTTCCTGAAACTGGTAAAAGATTCCAAAAAAGTTCTTGATATTCAAGCTGCCATCTGTAAAAGTCTAGGTGTCTCATGTTTGGGGAAAGTTGTATGTGTTAATATATGCACAGGCGGTATACATGTCCACGCCTCTGCTGTGCCACTTCTTGGCACAAACAAAGAGACTTTGCTCTTATTAGCAGCATCTTATATCACATTCTGAGCTTCTGTTGCAGCTTTATCTAGGATTTTTTTCTTCATTATTTTCTCTATAAGGCCACATTCTGCAACTGATAGCACAGATTTTTGCAATGATTCCAATTAATGACAAATAAAACCAGCCAAACAGATCAGAACCAGCTCTGGAGTCTGTATATTAAGCTTTTTTCCTTGGAAATAAGTGTCCATGAAAAAAAAGATAAAATTTCTAAATTTATTGCTCAAAACCAATGTTGCTCAACAAATGTTTCCGTTTAAGTATAACTCTTGAACTGGGCACCATGAGTTCTCTATATTCATGAGACAATATGTCTCCGTAGTCATCTGCTGTTATTTTTCTCTCTTATTGTGTGGTCTCACCAGACTTCAAAATATATGGAAATATGAATGTGATTGCACTAAAGGAATAAATACGGAAAGTCTAGAGATTGTCTGATTTGCAAGGGCAGAAATAAGGTTGTAGGAGGTCTTAAATTTTATTTCCATACTCTCAGATTGTTAGCTTTCTTGTAAATCTAACCAAACTCTGAATTTCCTGGAGTATTACATGTTAGCTCAAATCATTCCTGCAGCATTCTCCCAAAACATTTTTTGACGAGGTTATTGCATTTTGCATTCAACCTTACCTCCAATTCAATAATTTTATTCTCATTTTGGATGGGGATTTCAAAAGATTGTCAACCTAATTTTATTTCCAGCTAAAATAAATCTCATCTTGTGATTAAATGAAGCTTTCCCACAGGGCATAGGTCACATCCTGCAAAAACCACCAACCAGGAAAAAACATCCGCTGCTGCCAATGTTTCTGCCAAAGTGAATGAAAAGATCCTGCAAAGACAGCTAAGCAGAATGTAGCCCAGGAGTCACCAAGTTATTTACAAATAATTTTTCTCATTGTGCTGGAAATGTTAACTTGGATAAATAATTCATGCAGTGAGTTCGATGTTCAGATCACACCTGTAAGCTTAACTAATTACCCTCATAGCACCTGTCTGCATTCAGCTTTCCTTACCCACTTAATGAACAAGGAAACTGAGGCGCAGCTGTCAGGAGAGTGTAGTAGGTTGGAGCTGAAGAGCTTCTTGAGCTTTGGAGAGCCTTTTAGAAAATAATTCCTAGTTAACGGTACTTATTAGTTTCTTTTTGACATGCAGCAGGTTGGATGGCACTTTATAATCTTAGGCATGCTCTATTACCCTTCCTGTTCTTTCTCCCCTTTGTGTGCATCAGTAACAAGCTCTTCTGGACAGAAGAAGCAATGGCAGTTGCTGGCACCTTTTGACTTAGAGAGAAGGAGAAAACATTTTTGGTGCCAGGAGGGGTCAGGGAACAAAGGATCCATTTGCCTCTTCCTTCTGGAGGTGATGC
Organism: Phoebastria nigripes; assembly: GCA_035582835.1. Taxonomy (NCBI): domain Eukaryota; kingdom Metazoa; phylum Chordata; class Aves; order Procellariiformes; family Diomedeidae; genus Phoebastria; species Phoebastria nigripes. The sequence goes on from JAYKAV010002918.1 coordinate 507,705, forward strand.
TGCTGGATATTCACAGCCCTATTCAGGCTGGAGGGGCAGTATTAGGTTTTCTGATAAATCGTATGTGACACTCCTGGCTTTCTCTGGCATGCTTCAGTTTATGAACATCTCAACTTCAGAGTTAGGGGAAATGTTGAAGACAGATAATTTACATGCCCAAAAATACCAGTGGAATTCAAAATGGACTGGAAGTAGCTGCATATTTGTGCTTCCTCCAGGAAAACATTATAGAAAACCAGGAAAAGGCAAGAAAGAGGAAAGCTTTGGGGCTGGAAGGTGGCATTGAACTGGGAGAGAGTCTTTCAGCCCTTGGTGGGCTGCCTTACTCCCCTGGTGACTATGTGAAGACAAACACCATACGAGGAGACTCAGGCTGGGGACTGTCATTTTGCACACAGGGTCAGGATGAGGCGAGAGGAGAGCAGCGAGGAACAACACAGATGAAGCCTTGAAATTGGTAGGGCCCTGCAGGGAAAAGCCTACAAAGCGCTGTCTCTGTGCTTGCCAGCTGAAAGCCTGTCATGTGCAAGATGCATCATCACTTCCTCAGAGACAGAAGAAGCCCCTGTCAGCTATAAAACACCCCTCATCCTTCAGCAACAGCCTAACTCACTCAGCATTATGCAGAGCTGTGGTTTCAGCTCATGACTTATGTCTCCCCAGCAGAGGGTGAAGATCCATAATGGGGTCAAGACCAATTATCTCATCCTTCAGTTCTTTGTGGAGGGCCACTGACGGGATTCAGTTGCCAGAGGAAGGGAGGGGACAGGCATATCCAAAGACTAAATGGTCCTGGGAGGTGATTAACCCTCTGCAGCCGGGTGATGCAAGTGAGCAAAGCTCCTAGCAGAATCCCTTGCAAGGACTTGGTGAAAGGATGCCCCTCAACCTGGTGCCTGGGGCTTAGCAAAGATGTTGCAAAAGGCCTAACGTGGGTGGAAGTGAATCTGATTTGTCACTTGCGGGCACTGTCATTTGGGAAACCAGGCAGCTTTTCACCAAAGCCTCTGTCACTTGCCAGGATGGAAAACAGGTTGCAACAGCCTGTGGTGAACTGCAAACATGATCCATGCAGCTGGGGCTGGCTCACCAGCACTCACGTCGCCCCAGCTCTTTCTCATCTCACAGTGAGTTGGCATGAGCCAGTGAATTAGAAACAAGGGCAATTAGTCAGACAGGCTGCCATTTACTCTGCATCCCCGTTCTCTTGTATGCATATCTCTCTGCCAAGCACAGCCAGGCTCATGAAAGCAAATGAAAAGGAAGATGAGACAAAGTTCCTCTGATGGATTCTTCTCCCTTTCTCCAAATGCTACCCGAGTCATTTTTCAGCCATCGTAAGGGATCGTGATGACAACATCTCCTTTAAATCACCAGTACTAATGATTTCTAACTTGAATGGGAAACTTGTAATTGTCGGCTAGGATAGATAGATAGCAAGGAACAAACTCTACCAAGAATTGTCCCAGTAGAGGTCTCTGAAATGTCTTGCTTTTGGTGGAGTTCAGTAGTCATCAAAGCCTTTCGATGTAACTTTGCAGTTCAACTTTCCTTGCCTGACTGAGCAGGAAACTGCTAAGCACGTTAAGCGCATTAGAGCCAGAAACAAGGCTCCTCCCTACCTGCCTGCCTGCCTTTTTGTTGGCATCCAGTATTCACAGAGAGTGAAAGAGGAGCTGTTTCAACGTCTGCCAGTGGTCTTCTACGTACTTGAGGAGCTTTAAAGCTGGCAGAGGTCTGTTGTTCTCCTCAGGGTATTTTCTGAGGTCCAATTTATTCCTTCAGCCATATGGTGATCAAATATCTCTCAGCGCCTGCAGTGCTTTCAAGAGCTTGGCTTTGTTCTGTGACTGGTTCTGGCCAGCTTTGCCTAAAAAGTTCTCCATGGCTGCTCAGCTGGATGCCTGCAGATGGTGTGACACTGTCTGGCTAATGAAGCCACATAGCGTAACCAGCTCCCATGCCCAGGACAGGTACACAGCCCCAGCACTGGCCTCTCGGAGCCTGTCCTGCTACCGCATTCACAGAACATGCTTCCTCCCTGGTGACTTTCTGCCACAGTGCTGTGTCGGTACAGAAAGACACCAATTTGTAACGCTGAATATGACTTTGCTTCATCTTTCCTTGCCTCTAAGGTATTTCCAGGCTTTTATCCTGAGCTCTGRTTATTTCTCTAGCAGTTCCCATTTCCGAAGATGTTCACTTTTGCTCCTGGTCTTCAGCTCAGCTGTCATCGCTGTCAGCCCATCTCCAATCTACTTGCTTTTGCTTGTAGCGGAAACAACACTTTGGAATCACACAGAGAACAAGAACCCATTTTCCCCTGGGACACCCATCCTCGCTGGCTGGAACCGCAGAACATTAGTCACGCGCCACCAAGCCGGGAGGAGGAGAGGGGAGGGCTTTGCCTGTTACCACTGGCTGCTTTCCCTCTGTTTATTTTTGGTGAAGGGCTCTGGGCACTGAGGGACAGTGTGGGACAGTCCCCAGTGGGGCAGAGGGCAGGGTCCTTGGTCGTATTTCCCTTACATGCTGTCTGCCTCTGTCAAAGGGACTGCTGAAATGCAAGCTGGCTCCCAAGCAACACAGCATCCACTCCTAAGGACTAGGAGAGACCGTAACTTCTCACCAGGCTGATCTCCTGTACGTCAGAGGCCCTTGTGCTCCTCTCCTGACCATTTTCCCCTCACAGCTTTCCTGCTGTGTGACCTGACAGCCACATGCATGTCTATCCCACACCAGAAGTGTGTCCCATCACTTGATGGGAGCTGTGTGCAGTTTTTGTCATAAGACAGCTATACTCCTGGTCAGAGGATGAAGCAGGGAGGGAGCTAAACAGACCTGGAAAGAGGATGAGAGAAAATGGCTAATGGGTCAGGCACGATATTCTGCTGATCCAGGGGTGGTTTGTAAGGTGTAGGTTGAGTATCCTCGCTCCAAATTGTCTGTTGCTGCCCACTCCTGGAGACAGCATCCTAAATCAGCCAGCTTATTGCTCTGATCTGGTGATTCCTCTGGTCCACAACTGTGACAACATCAGAGTAAATCTCTGCACCTCAGCCCCTGTGCAATATGGACCTGCTAAATTACTTAACACTGGCGAAGTACAGTGGAAATAGAGGGCTATAATACACCACYGGGGCTTGCTGATTCTCAGCCTGCTCCTGAAATCATTCTAGAGGTCCATTCATTCATGTGTGTATATATATACRCTTAAGTGTGTTTGGGGGTGCGAACACGTGTGTATGGGACGGGAAACGAACAAGTGTATTGAATAATGCATGAGAGAAATGGCAGATTACAATGCTTTTTCTCAAATAACTAATAGCAGCAATAAAGCAAATGCCTGAAAGGGCTGTCATCCCATTTGTCAGCCTTGAGACAGATTTTTCAGGCCTATACACGAAGCTCCCTCATTGCAGCCCACAAATAAATCACTGCCTCGCCTCGTCCCCCCTCCCCACTTCTGCCTGTTCTGCCTGCTTGTGCTTGCTGTCCTGCACCCTATAGCTGCCTCTCCTGCTTCATCCAGCTGGGTCCTGTGTTGAAGAGCAGGATTTCTGTCCACATCTCCGCTGTGAGAGAGAAGGTTGGATAAAACACAGTTTTCTCACGCAGTGAGCTTACTCTCCTGCGCTCGGTGCACCAAAAACCCACGCTCTGCTCAGAGACCTACTTACAAACATGGATCAGCAGCTAGATTTCATGCAAATGGATGGGAGTGGTCAGAAAACCAAGGTGGCGAGTTAAAACACACTGTTAGAAGAAAAAGAAAATACATTTCTTTAATGTGCCAAAATACAGACACACACATGGAGAGATTCTGTAACCAGCCAGTGTAAACAGGAGCACGGGAAAGACAAGGACCAAACAGAGAGGGATAAAAGGCAGGTTCAAGAGATGATTCAGACAAAACAGAAATCCCTCCAAATTTAGAAAATTCAACCTAATAAGTGGGCATGTAAACTCTTATGCTGGTCTTATGTGTGTTACCCTCCTCAGCCTGGAAGGCTGGGTCCCTTGGGGACCACACTCCAGCATGCCTGCACAGTTTGAAAGGCCCCCAAAGGCCTCCAAAGCAGAACGGGAAGAGCCAGGGGTTCTCAAGCAATACGTGCAAAGCTAATAGGGCAGACCAGTAAACRGAGGGATGGGAATTGGTCCAGTGTATAAATTACGATTCTACTCATGCACATTTTATAAAAACTAATTACTGATTAATGGATAAAGCTGCAGTCACAGAAATTTAGGAGGAAATGTGTCAGTAATGCATTAGTGTCAACAGATGGAGCCTGGGAGAGCGAGAAGAAAATGTGCTCTAGTGTGCAGATGGCACTCACATGTACATCAGTGCCCCCAGGTCTCCACATCAGCTAGGGAGATGGATGGGGAGCACCATACAATTAGGAGAATTTAGTGACCTATTGATAAGAGGTAACAATTTAAATGGCATTAACCCAGTGCTTCCTGCCCAGATTGATGGAGGATTCATAGCAGAGGCCACACTCCGGTACTCTTTGGTCACCTGCCCTTACTATTATTTTGTCCAACAAATTAGCCACACGTGGTTGTTCCTAAAACTCCTGGTCTAGCTTTCTCGCTAGCAAAATGTCTCTTCCCCAGACAATGCCAGTTTGTTGAAGCCAAAAGTATCTGTGAGAAAGGATCAATTTGATGAATCTCCTGCTGGAGGAAAAAAAATGTTGAAAAACTGTTGAAAGCCTATTTTATCATTTTCAACAAAACCAGTATTTTTTGTTTGGAATAACTTCCAGCTTAGAAATGTAACTTCGTTTACACTACAAATGTTTTTTAAAGGTCAAATGGAAATAAACAGCTTGAAGACCCAATGTTTTGACTGGTTCAAGTTTTTCCGTCCTCAGTTAGTGACAAAAAAATTCAGATTTTTGATTCTTTCTTCCAGTTCAAAACAGGAAAATTATTTAAAGAATCTTTCAAGATGAAAAGACTGTTCCCATGCAGCACAAATTCCACCTGAATTTTGGTATAGGACAAAGCAAAGCACAAACAAGAAAGGATGACAATCATTCAGAGGTGGTCCACTGAGAAACATGGYGTTGCAGGCTTCCTTTCAAGAGACCTGCCTACTCAGAAGGACCAAATCCTTTGTTTCAAAATATCTGTGTGTCTGCAGAAAGAAGTTTGCCAGAAATTTCAGAGTTACTGAAGAAGGAAAAGAAACAAAGCTAAATACATGCTCYCAACCAGTCTGCTAGAAGCTATGAGCCCACACAAATCATCTACACAAGTCCGGCCCATGCCTATGCCACCCTGATCACCCATACTGTGTGGATCACCCACGTGGTGTGATCCCACAGTCCACATCCACAGAGGGGTGGAGCAGCTTCATCTCACAGTAGGTGCCTACAGMACAGGGGTCCATATGAATGACTCCTTTGTGTAATATGTATGTGTACTCATATGAATGAGTACAAATCTCTCATACAGTATGGCCTTGGGGACCATCAGTAATTAAAAACCTTTTCCCTGGGAATATACGTTTCTGTGTGAAGTGGCATTTGCCTGTTTGGTAGAAGAAGCAGTGGGAATGTCAGCAGGAGGACAAGCACAACAGCACCTCTAGGGAAAGCACGTGCCCTGGGAATTGTACTCTTCTTCCTCTAGGTCCTCGTCTTACTGTGTGCATGTATGTGTTTCATGTATGTATGTGTTTCGTATGTGTATAAGGTTCTTTTACTATCTTCAGGTCAGGATTTTCCTCCTCCATTTTTTCCACAAGCCACAGGAGATGCAGGAGTGAGTGGTGGATAGGTGTCACAATAATGTTTTCTCAGTGCCCAGGGTCAGCGCTGCYGTCCCTTTCTCATGCTCTGAACTTCTTTGTTCCAAGTAAGGCACGGGCTTCTCCCCTCCAAAGAGCATTGCCTGGGAGACACCATTTTTACAAAGCATGTTTGCCTTTTCCAAAGAGCATTGCTACGGAGACGCAGCCTTTCCACAGGAATATGTCAAGTAGTATTGTCTGGAGAAAAAGAGTCTCTCCTATCTGTGGGGTGGGCAAGGGGCAGGTGGGACAYTTCCCAAGCCCTTACAAACTGCAGTTTCCTCTCTGCAGCCCTCGTACACGTACACACGTATCCTGAATAAGCAGCTGAAAGACTCTGGGAAAAACACCTACCATGACAGCATTTCCAAGGCTTCCAAGTTTCTGCTCAATTTACCGTGGCAGTAGGAACAAGACACAGCCACAACCTGACGTTAGTCCCTTGCCCATTTTGCCTGGAGCCTTCAGTGGTGGAGGCATTTTGCTTAACACAATGAGGTCTTCCTAAACATCTTTTGTTTCCTTTTTTCCCTTTCAATCAGCCCATTCTTCTGCAGGTCTGCCACACAGGCAATTATTTCTYCTCTCAAAGAAGGGAATTCAGCCTGATCTCTGAGAGCAGAGTCCCTTTATGATGGCAAAAAGCCATATAGAGAATAGAAGATACTTTAAATATTAATGACAAGAAAATAAATGGAGATTCATTAAACAATGTCACTATCACAGCGAAGCCTTGGCTACAAAGCTCTGCAATAATTAGCTGTCAGGAGACAGAAATACAGTTGTATTAGGATTCATCCTAATCACTTACAGACCTCTTTCAGAGGTCTGTCAAGCTCAGCTTCCTAGAGTTGGGGGATTTTTCTCACTTGTCCTGAAACATTCTTGGTGGGTGACGTTTCACCCTGAGCAGGTTGCTGAGCTCAGCAAGTCAGTGAGTCATTCACTCCTAGCAGGACAGGCAGCTCTCACTGCTCGGTTCCCTGATGTGACCCCTCCACCTTGGCCTCTCATGCCTGCAGCTCAAGGACTGGCCATCCCACTGCTACTACCATATCCTGTTCCTACTTTTTTGGTTCCTTTTTTCCTAGTTTATAACTTGCTAAAGGAAATACAGGAGGTTTGTGCAGATCTTCCAGGGGCAGCTGTGTTCACCGCTGCAGCCTCTAAGTCACTCTTGTGTTCTGTAAAGTTACTGCTTTGTTTTAGCTGCAAGAGGCTTTTATTACCCACAACCTTAAGTAGTAAATAACCCAGAGGAATTTGCTTCCACCCTGCCTGGAACAAAAGAAGATGCTTTACTGGCTTAGCATGTTGTGGCATCTCTCCTTTTGAGAAAATATAAGTTTTTACCAGGCTGTTTATAAAAGCCAAAAAGGCAGTGGGAAGGACCCTTGAGGGAGTTTGGCAGCTTAATCCACACTGAGAAGGAACTCGTTGAATGGTCGATGAGAATTCGCAGGGGTACCACCAAAGCCCATGTCTTTAAAATGTCACTTTATGTGATTTTGCTATTTAGGAATAGGGGTTTTTGACATTTCAGTGGACAGCAAAGTATTTTTTGACAACCAACAATGGAAAAAGTGCAGTGAAAGATCAAACTGCAGAGGTTCAGTTGTAGTTGTTTGAAACCTACTCCTTTGCCTGCGTGAGAAAGGAAATTTTTTTTGTCCCAGATTTCAGTGGGAATATTTTCATCAGAAAACAGCTGCACAGAAAATTCTGCTCTCTCTTGAAAGGTCTTCACTAGTGGAGAAAAAATGAACTTCACTGTGATGAAAGACAAGCCATGGGCATGTATAAGGACGTCACAGACTGTGAACTTTACAGCATGAGGTTGGTGAGGGATCCCAGGATCTCCTGCCCTTCATTACACTAGTATTTGGATTGAAATTTCTCTTCCAGATCAGCCTAGACTTTAGTCTCGCATCAATCAGTTGAACTGGGAGGTTGTGGCTGCTGTAGCCATTTCAGTTCACTTTCTAGATAGTTGATGGGAAGAAAGCACTGTGGTTCAGGGTTACCTTTCCTTTTGCTGGAGGAAGTGTTGGAGCTGAAAAAAAATTGTTCCAAAGTATCCTGCCTGGGAGTCACTAACCACACACTGGCAGCCAGCTGCTGTGCTTGTGGGGAGCATCTTATGTGTGCTGGTATGTTAACCTGTCCCTTCTCCAATGCTCACGTGAGCAAAGAGAAGGACTTGTTATATGGTTACACCAACTGTTTTTTCTTCCTTCATATTTGGTGCCTTCTGCCCAAGATCATCTTGAAAGTAAGTGTTGTGTCAGGATTGAGCTGCACATCACACGCACATGTCCCCTGAATGTCCCGTATCAGTTGGTCATTTTCTACTTCACTGTTCTGGAGAAAAAATGGCCCAGACTCCTTTGTCCACTGTGCAAAAAAACCTTCCACATGTGCAATGTAGGTTGAGGTGGAGTGTTCATACCAGTGCTGGAGGAATGCATCTCCCTCCACCCTCCTCTGCCTCAGTTTCCCAACTTGGGAAACTTCCAGACTACAGTCTGAGAGTGAGCCCATGTGTGAAAACAGTAAGTGACTGGGAACTTCGAGTTTGAACATGACCTCAAGCTTTGGGCATGGTAAAACAGCCACCCCAGGAGAGGAGCTTTCCTTCGTAAAACCTGTGTCACTCCTGTGACTAATGAACACAAGTTTCAGCCGCCTCAATGAAAAGAATATAAATACAAGATGAAAATATAGGCCACTATTTCCAAAACCAATCCAGGACTTTTGTTTTTTAAATAAGCACAAAAGATTCACAGTTTTGTTTGCTTGCTACAAAACAACAGAGAAAGATCTTTGCCCAGATATACTCTATCTGCTGCTGGGCTCTGCTGTTTTGATAGAGAACCTAATTCATTCGTTTGCCTGGAGAGAAATTCAATAGAGAAGAGACTTGTGATCAATACCTGAGCGGGTGTCAGACCAGCACGCTGCAGACAGTCTATGCTCAAAAAGAATGAGGCTCAAAGCAGTGGGACTCTGAGCTTCCAGAGAGCTAGGAAAAACAGCTTGTAGCTTGTAGTGCAGTTATTATAGTTACTAGTTATTTATATGATGAAGGTCTGTGAGTCTACGACCCAATTGTGCCAGGTGCGGTACAAAACACAGAAGAAGGATGAAAAGATGGAAAGGCTTTGCACCAAGGCCAACAGCTGGCTACGGCAAGGGGAGAACAGCGAGAGAGCAATGCAGCAGAGCCGTTCAGCACAGCAGTGATTGTTCTCTGCTGATTAGTAACTGCTGTCAAGTTATTTCACAGACGYCAGGAAAAGGATTTCAGGAAAGGAGAGTTTTGGGAAGACTCTGAGGGCTCTTGGGGTACTGAGCTTGTCTGCGTACAGTTCCTATCATGTGTAAGGAGCAGCATGGGAGGCAGCACAAACACCCTTGGCTAAAAATCTAACAGATGGGTGATGGGGCATTGTGGACAGGTCTCCAGACGGCGCTGAAGTTGTCTAAAGGGAATAAGAGATGATGGTAAAGATCCCAAGGTAGGTCTCGTAGGCCTATAAAGCCAAGAGAAATAACTTATGCTTGACACAAGAGAGGAGGAGCCAGCACATACATGTGCAGAGACTGGGGAGAAAAGCATCCAGGACAGCGCAGCCCTGCAACGCGAAGGCAAAACACCCATTTACTTGACAGCAGGCCCTCATTATCCGCGACAAGCATTGCCTCCCTGATTACATGAGAGACCATCCTCAGTTACAACAGTCAATTGTTTCTTCCTTAGTCTAGCACAGATTAGATTGGGCTTTGCATTTATGTACCCATCTCTCAAATGTGTTTGCAATGACAAAGCACCCACAGACACAAGCCRTTGGTTTAAAGCCAGCTGTCTCCACTCTGAGCCTCCAACAAACAAACAGACACCTCTGCCTGAAATTATCCCGCTGCAGAATACAGCTCTAGCACCAAAAGAAGCTTGCAGGAAAGTCTGCTTGAAGAAAGGAGTTAAGACACGATAACCTTGTTTAGAAGGGAATGGCTGAATAAACCTGGAGACCAGTTTTGCTGAAAGCCTGCAGGAAAAAAAAAAGGGCTAGAACAGAACAGGACACTCCATCTTCTTTCTATACCCACTCTCCCACTTGCCTTTCTTATGCTGCCTTTGTTTGTAGATGATTTTATTCAACTAGAGCTGAAAACCTATGGGGATGTCTGTCTTTCAGTACAAATTTATTAATACATAAATATCTCCAGCAATTTCTTTTTAGAAATCTAAGAAAATGCTCGCTTTCTCCCTCCCTCCCAAAGGCTTCAAGTTCAGGACAGACAAAAAACAGAGCACAAGAGAAAATCTATACAGCCTTCAAAGAAGTCACTTTGCTGATACACAAAGCAGAAGGCAATAAATAAATAAATTCTAGGCATACATAAGCAGATTTTGTAGAAATACTGGGAGCAAAATCTCAAGATTAACAAACAACCTGGCAATACTTGTGAATGCATGGCAGTGCGGTTGGTGAGTATGTGTCAGAAAGTACCYTGGGGCAAGACAAGAATTTGTGGGGTATGTGAGTGTATGGAAATATGTATTTCTGTGAGAAAATGAAGTTGCATTTATGGTGAAACGCTTCATGTCCTAAGGTCAGTGCTTATACAGAACTGGAATGCGGATATCTGGTTTGTAGATATCTGAGGTCAGAAGGCAGGAATCCCACTCTGGCCATCTGCAGTCTTGCCTGAAGGCCTCCTCCCTCCTGTTTGTCTGGCATCTTTACCAGAAGACACAGGACTTGGGTGGTTCCCTATGTATCCCTACTTCTAGCAAGGACTCCCTGCTGAGCCAGGCTACGGGAAGGCAGCACTGCTTGAGGCTTGGCCAAGAGCAGCTCAGTTACTGCTGCCCGGGATGGAAGTGCACTGGTGTGTGCAAAATCAGAAATGAGAAGAACACACACACACCTCACACAGGCCAGTAACTGGAGCAGTGACTGGAGGAAGCTGCATGCTTTCTGCAAGGCTCTTGAGTTCTTATCGTTCCTTTGCTTTCTCTTGCTTCCAGGAGAATTCACTCACACTCTTCAGAAATGGAAGGAGGGAGATGACTTGCATTAAGTCACATGGAAATTCTATCTGTGCTGCCTTTAATATTTACCTGAAACATCAGAATAACTGAATCTATAAATTGCTTTCTGCAGCAATTTGCAAGACACTGAAAAGACTTCACAGGGGACAGGAACCTTTCCTGAGATGAGTAAGTAGAGTTTGTAGGCAAGGAGAAGAGGTGGCTCCACTCCCCCTAGTATCCATGTATGCCCATTTTCCTTGGGCTGCATTCAGCGCTACTGTTCCGTGAAAGGTGGAGAAGCCCAGCTGTATCRCCATCTCAACTGCCTGCTATCACCTTTGAACTTCCCTCTCTTTAGTGTAACGTTAACTTCATTTATAATACTTCCAAAGCAAAATCTTGGGGATTTTAGAGCACATTAAAAATTGATCTCAAGGCATGGTCCCTAAAGCAGTCTTTACAAAAACCAATAAACACACTCAAAAAGTCTTCAGAAAATGCCCTTACTCTTACTCCATATGCACCTTCTCTGCTGCTATTTTGCCATATTACCAGACCTGATCTGAAACGGTGAACAAGCTTCTCTGGATACAGCATTTTACAGCTCTGTGCTTCAGTTCCTGCATTTGTGTAACTGGGTATAAAACCACAGACACATCCACCTTCTATCTTTCTTCTTACTTTCCCTAATACTAAATACCAATCAAGATCCTGCAGAGAGCTTTGGGCAATATTGCACTGATAAATATTCACCTATTCCTTCTATTTTTCTTCCTCCTGATTGCTGTTCTTCTTGCTAGCCATATTTGCATGAAAATAAGGTCTTTATTGCTTATATCCCTGGCGTACTATTGCATTTAGAAGCTACAAAGATTATAAAAACTGCAGGTTATGAATAAGCCACTGGAACAGATGTCCGTAGTAATTAAAAATGTGGGAATATTTTCATCTGTTAAATATAGTGCAATGGACAGTATTGTTTCTAAGCAGAACCTTTCCTGTGAGCGGCTCACACAGATCATATGCCTCATAAGGCTGTAGTTTCTCGTAGAAGTAAAACCTGGCTGGCTTTAAGATGGCAGAGATGGATCCTCTAATTTCAGTTCCCTCTGCCCCATGCCAGCTTCTCAGGAGCTCGGTAGCCATTTCTGAGTAAGCAGCTTCAGCACAGCGAGTGCTGTATGTGAGACTCTCTTTTTTAAGCACCATGAACTTGGTCCAGCCCCAGCTCCTACATTTTGCCTCCCTCGCTCTGCTCACCACCAGCCTCCTATTTCATCCCTCTATTCTCATGGCAAGAGCCTCCGTTGCAGGTCCCTGTGCATGCTCTTTTCATGTTGGCTTATCGTACCTTCTTGCCAAGCTTCAGGCTCAGAAGGCCTCAGCTGTTAAATCCTAATGCCTAAAATCAAAGGGCTTGTGATCCTGCCTGTAAAACATGTACTTGGACTGTAAATTGTTCAGGAAGTAGTGTGTCCTTCTGCATATGAATACTGTGCCTAGGTAGTACAAGAACATGATTTACTGAGCCCTTAGGCAGAGCCGTAGTGTGATTAATGACACTCTCCTCGTTTCCTTTCTCTGCTAGTGATGAGCATATTGGAAATGCCTTGATCAATATAGATTACAGGGATCAAGTCTTCATCTCCTTTCAAATCTGGTCTATAACGTGTTTCCTCTACTTCTGTTGAGCTTTTAAATGCCTGCCTTTTTCCTTCYGCTTTAATTATTTATCTCACTAACATCATTAGCTCCCAAGTATGTTTTGGATGGCATTTGTTTGTGTTGCAAGACACAGACTAAACTAGCATTGATTTTGAATGCTACTTCTTCACTTGGAAGTAACCGTAGACAAGTTATACAGTCTGAAAGATACAGAATTTGACTCTGATCTTCTCTACATAGACACAGCTCTTCTGTTCTTCATTATTGGCAGTTTTGGTGGAAAGGGAATTGGCCTATGAAACTTCTGTCCCACTTCTCCACTTGAGGCCTTTTATATGCTCTACTTTTGAGACAAATCTGAGAGAGGCATTGGGTACAGGACTTATTAGCACTAATTGCCTCCCAGGGTAAAATCAAACATCCAGATCACTAAAATGTCCTGCTCTGTTTTCATAATAGCCATTTAATTCAATGGGCAGAAGTGCAGGGAACTTTCCCAGGTAAAGGTAATACATGTAAATTGAAAATGTAATGGGATATTGGGACACATTATACCCAGCAGGTCTGCCAGATGTGATTAAACTCAGTTCCTTTACAAAAGGATAATAGTGCTCATTGTAGATCASCAAAATAAAATCCTCAATTGTTCTTATGTTAACACTAAACCAACCCTATATGATGGTACTGTCCAAATCAAAATTAACTTTTCCGTCTCTTGTTTCTACTGCAGGAAGATCCAAGGCAATAGAATGTGACTGCTCTTGGTTTCCAATGATCCATCCTGATTGAAAGTTTTATTTTTGTTTGCTTTTGTTTTATTCCTGATATCTGATAACCATCATCTGAAATTAGTTAMACTGGCTCTACCCACTCAGAAAACATCTGGGCAAGTGCTGCATTGGAGTTATGCTGGTTCTGGAACATTGCATAGCTAGAAAATGCTAATAAACTCTATGAAGAGAGAGGGTAATTTGTTTTACGCTTYTCCATTGTGTCAGCTTCTTCTAAAGCCCAAGCAAAGTCCCAATATGTCACAGTTCAATATCTTGTCCCAGTGAACAATTTAGTGGCAATGCCAACTTAGGCACAAGAGCAAGACTGAAACATATCCACTGCTTAAAACGGGGCATGGTATCCTGAAAGTTTCTTTCTCCTCAAGGATGTCAATCTCGACCTTATCTTAGAGGTCCCTGCAAGAAGCTGCCTTGGGAAACAAATCACAGTGCCAGAAGACAGAGCAGGGATGGAGCCCAGAATATGGCAAACTCGTGTTGCAGAGGAATTGCCTTCAGAGGATGACCAAGGCTGGTCKGGCACAGCAGAAAGCTGCAGCCTGGGGTAGGAAACACCAGCACTGCAACTGAGGAGCCAGATCAGGAAGTGAGCAGTGGGCTGGGCAGAGAGCAGGAAGGAATAGCCAGGAATCCAGGCTGAGCAGAGGCAAAATGCACACCAGGAGGCTGCTGCGGGGAGAGCCTGGAGAAGTTTGCCAAAGGAGGCGTTCAAATACCAGCAGAAGCACAGTATTCATGTGATCACAGAGCTGTCACAGTGTGTAGTGCCTCCGTGGGAGAACATTCACAGTACCCCGAGGGAGTGGGGAAGGAACGAATTAGCTTTTCCTTACATCTCCCCCTATTCCCTATTAGCTCTAGTTCAGTATTATCAAATTTTATACTATGGACACATGTATTCAATGCTGCTGGATCCACTCCTGCTGCTGAAACCAATGTTTCCCACTTGGCTGCTTTTAAACCTTCCACTAAGCACAACACACAAATAATAAAACCAGGAACATCACTAGAAGAATCTCAGTGCCCCTGTGGGCCAATTTCTTCCTGGTTTGTTTCCTTTGCACAGTCTGGTTAGGGTAATCAAACAATCTGGGGCTTGCTAATGACCCAGCCTAATCTCTTCTACCAATGCTGCAGGCATAAAATATCATATTCTCCTGAATCAGGCTAAATCTCCTTAGTTTCTTGGCTTTATCCTCCATCTTCCAGGCTGGATGCAAAGCCAGCGGCAGGGGCAGCAGAACATCAGTTTGAGATTCTGAACACTTTATTTCTCTATCTTTGCATCTTTGGCTCTGTGTATTCACCCCAGACAAAGAGAGCATAGAGATACAGAGGCCTTAGGAAAGGTTTCAGACTGCTTGTTCCGTTAACATGTTAGGGGAAACAGAAGAGGAAAGGACTACGTTGGTAAGAAGACAAGCAATATTGACATCTATTTACAGCAGAAAACTCAGCACGGGTATGCAGCTTTGCAGGTTCTCACTATTTTATAAGGAATACAGCAATATTAAAGCCTCAGTTCTTCAGCCCTGTGAAATTCTCAGGTAGCATTAAACAAACAAGAARTCTAAATCTTGCAGCTTCCAAGGAAAGCTCTTAAATATAGCCTAAATGAGCTATCAGGGCCCATAAAGCTGGAAGCAAAAGACAAAAGAAACTCTAAAATATCATTAAAAACAAAAATCTCATTATTCTTTCAAGGCTTGATTCATATTTTCAAATTTGGGCCAGGACAGGAGTAATTCTCTCCCTTTGGTGCTCTGCAGCAGGTTTGCAGTAGTTTTGAAAACTGTAGCTCCAAAGGATGCCTCATCCCTCTTGATATGCTGATTTTATGGCTGGGAAAACATAACTGAAAGTCACCTCTCA
The DNA here is from genome assembly GCA_035582835.1 of Phoebastria nigripes. Lineage (NCBI taxonomy): Eukaryota > Metazoa > Chordata > Aves > Procellariiformes > Diomedeidae > Phoebastria > Phoebastria nigripes. Next base: position 522,883 of record JAYKAV010002918.1, read on the forward strand.
AGCCTGAGATCTCTGATTGCCTGCACCAGCCTTCCTCCCTGCAACGGCATCTCTCTCCTCCAAGCACACAGCAATTGGCATTGTTTCTGGCACTGCTGTTTTGGGGGTGTCACTCTTCAGGCCTGTGCTGGTTTGGACTGGGATAGAGTTAATTTTTTCCATAGTAGCTAGTATGGGGCTATGTTTTGGATTTGTGCTGGAAACAGTGTTGATAACACAGGGATGTTTTCCTTATTGCTGAGCAGGGCTTACACAGAGTCAAGGCCTTTTCTGCTCCACACCCCACCCCACCAGCGAGGAGGCTGGGGGGGCACAAGAAGTTGGGAGGGGACACAGCTGGGACAGCTGACCCCAATGACCAAAGGGATATTCCACACCATATGAYGTCATGCTCAGCAYATARAGCTGGGGGAAGAAGGAGGAAAGGGGGGAYGTTCGGAGTGATGGTGTTTGTCTTCCCAAGTCACCATTAGGTGTGATGGAGCCCTGCTTTCCTGGAGATGGCTGAACACCTGCCTGCCGATGGGAAGCAGTGAATGAATTCCTTGTTTTGCTTTGCTTGCGTGTGCAGCTTTTGCTTTACCTATTAAACTGTCTTTATCTCAACCCATGAGTTTTCACACCTTTACTCTTCTGATTCTCTCCCCCATCCCACCGGGGGGGAGTGAGCGAGCGGCTGCGTGAGGCTTAGCTGCCGGCTGGGGTTAAACCACGACAAGGCCTTAATGTCAAAGAGGTGCCATCTCTGCTGTTTTCTGAGTTGTGTTTCACCCTATCCAAGGTTGCTACATGTTTCAGTACCATGGGAAAAATGAAGCTCTCATCCAAACAATTACCTGCCCTGCATGGAGGAAAACATCACTGATCCGCAGCCATCATTCAAGAGAGTTCTGAATTGGGCATGTATCACTCCTGTGGATATTTATGGGTTGATATCTTCAATTGCAGACACTTTGGGAGGGACCAGGAGAGAGTTGTTTTGCCCCCAGATATCCAGCAATTTAATAAAGGTAATATTATTGCCTCCTATTTTACATCAAGAGACCTTTTACGTTCACAGAATGGGCAAATTCTTCTATTAACAGGTCCTGAGAAAGTCAGTATCTCCAAACACTATTCATGTGGATACCAAGCAGTGTTAAGCTGCATTTTGTATTCAGTCCAGGGGAAGTGGCTGCTGAAGGGAACTTTTTGATCAAAGCAGCAATGCTGGCTCTGAAGGTGATAATCACATGTGAAATTCAGAGCCCTGTGAGGTGCCAGCCCATCAAATAACATATTCTAGGCTGGAGAATTATTTTGGTTGCAAATGTGGTAGTTTGGAGTTTTGCAAAAACTCCCTTGCTCTCAGGGCGGGCTGGTGCTGGTACGTGTGGCAGGTGCAGCCTTGAATTTCCAGCTGCAGAAATAGGAGTAACATACCCATTTCCAGGTCAAACCAGAATAGGTAACAAGGCTTTCCCGAGTCGGAACAGGTCAGGCACTGAGACAAATTCCATGGAGACAAATTCCTTGAGACAAATTCCCTGGAAACAAGTGGCCCGTCTGTTTGACTTGGTCAAAACCTGCCACCTGCAAACCCCATACAAGGTTGGCATGAAGCTCCAAGGGTGAAGCTCCAGAGGCAAGGGATGCATTAGGCTTGTGTTGGTCCCCAGTGAGTTTGATAGTACCTGTGGATGGGGTCAGAGGTGCCTTTTTATAAAGCATACAGTTCAAATAATTTCTAATACGTAAAGAACGGGCATGATGAGAAACTCTTTTGTAATTGTCTCTATGGGAGATGGGGAACTTTTCAATGCCGTCAAATGAAGGCCAAGATGCTATTTATCTCATCCTAAATTGTCTGTGTGATCTGAAATGCCTACCAGCCTGCGAATACGAGAAACTGAGAAAACATGCCAAGAGAAGGCAACTGATCTGACCCTTTTTTAACACCATTTTCCAGCTTCAGCCCAGATTTCCCAAACAGATTCCCAAAACACTATCATCTGAGGCAAGGCCAGGAAATGAATGAAGAATCATCATGACCAAGAGGTCAGCTCATTCCTCATACTTCATGCAAGATGCAGCTGGTGGAGGCAATGACTGGGGGAATTGCAGGGCTGGTAACATGGGTATGGGTTTGAGAACTCTCGAATATCAGACTAATGAAACTGAGCAGCTGTTGGAAGAAAAAGCCATAAGTGCATTTAAAGATGCAGTGAAAACCTATGGCAGAGAAGGACATTAGATCCAGACCTCCTGATTCTTAGCAGCTTTCAACCAGAAGCTCCAGCTGGACAACCCCTGAAAGAGATTAATCCTGGAAGATAGTCTAAAAACCACTTTCAGCACATGCCTAAAAGAAGCACAAGCTGCTCTACAAAGGCTCTATCCTTTCCTCATCACTGCAGGATCCCAGCATCTCTCAGCAGTGTATTAAACAGCATGATTACCATTTATCACGTGACATTTTTCCTGTAGCTGGAGGGAAAAGTAGTATCTGCCAGAAAATGCCCTTTTGTTAAGTGGTATTTTTCTTCTCAATATATAGCAGCATTGCTTGCACTTCGAACAGTAGATGGCAGAGCTTAGATGGTCCTTAGCTGCTTGAGGCCAAGGGTATATTGATACTGCTTATAAGGAGGGATCTTGGGAGCAGCTGTGAGCACAGCATGTTCCCTGACGTGTCCATCTCCTGTTCACACAAGGCCCTGGCAGACACCCTGCAGAGTGCTGGCACTACGTCTGAGGACAGCCTGGCCAGCAGTGTCTGGCAGCTCAACTTAACTGCAGAACAGCAGAGTTTGCTGCTGGGGAGCAGGTGGACACCCTGAGTGCCACATGCTCCTGATGGTGTCCCCAGCTGTGTCTCTACCCATGCCTGCAGCTGTAACCTGGGCAGCCAGACTTGTTCCATGGGCAGCTCAGAAAAAAACACCTGAAATATATTGACTGACCTAATGCCCAGCCCATGTTTCTGAGGATCACACTCAGGACTGGGTCTTCACAGGCCAAGCTTCCTAGTGCAGTAGAAGCAGAGGGATTTTTTGGGAAACCTTTCACTTGTTGCTCACTCAAGGATGACAGCAGGCAGGCAGCCAGGGAGAAGTGTATGTGTGTTCAGTGCCCTAAAGCTATCGCTTTGTTACTCCAGGCAGACAAAAAGTTCTCAGGAGAAGGGAATAGYGACTAGAGGTTGAAGTTCACCTTCAGGCTATGTTGGTTTGCCTTTCCCTTTTCAAAGGAAGGCTCCTGGGGAGAGCTAATATCCTTTATTAGACCAACAACCCTCTTTTCAGCCCTTCCTTGGACAATGGGACTGATGTGCTACTGTAAAGCAGCCTCATGCAAACCAGACTCCAGAAACAGCAAAACAGCTTCCCCCCTCTGCCTCTGACTTCTTTCTAGTGTGGCTTCAAGAGCAAAAATGCCTGAACACAGAAGAAAAGAAGAAACAAGATAAACTGTATAATCCCACTTCAAAGGCTCTTTTAGCTGCACTGGATGGGAACAGCAGCTTGAATAGATGCATTTTAACTGTTTGTAGGGTGTGTTGCACCCTGCCTGTGTGCCATGGGCCAGGCAGCCAGGGTGGAGGGAGCAGGGCTGCAGTGTGTCCTTACTTCCAAAGTCTTTTCGTGAAGCGGCCGTGCTCATCGAATTCTTTCTTCTTTTTTTGATTGCATGTTAATGATACAATCTTTACTCCCCTGCCGAAAGCAGCATTCTCTCTCTGGCCTATAACCAATAAATTGATGTGGGTCTACCCAAAAATCATGTGTAACACCATAGCTGGCAGCTTTCTAGGGGATGACTGTCACACTCACAGGGAAGGTGTGAGATAGGGCAAGACAGGGACCTGGGCCTGGAGATGACTCATGTCTACCTTTGGCTTTAGTTTAATTTCCCCAGTTCTCAGTTTCTTTATCTATAAAATGGGAATAGTGTTACATTTCACTCTGGGAGATACAAGTGGAGAAAGTTAGGTAGGAATTAACAGCTTTTCCAAATATGATGTCGCTAAAAGCTTTTGAAGAGACATAGAAAAAGATTTATATTTCAGTGTCTGACAAACAGAAGAAAGGATGTGTCTGCTAGAACTGTGCTTCCACCATGCTTTCATTTAAGCTGTAAGAAAAATAAATGGTGCTTTCTGAAGATCCCGAACTAAAAAAATAGCCGAAGGAGGAGGTTAGGAACTACGAGCTTGATGTTCCCAATGAGACTGTTCAAAAATTATCCATAAAAATTATTTTTTTGCATACAAGTGGGGCTTTTTATGATAAAAAAAAAGTTCACAAAATGTGAGTTGTACCCAAGCAAAGGTTTTTTCTGAGCATGAAAAGCCATTTCCTGGCTGAAAAGTGGTGTTTTGGGGACAAAAAGCTGTTGAATATTTGATGAGGAATCAGTATTTCCAGTGAATAAGCCATAACAAAAAAAAAAAAAAAAAAAAAAAAAAAAAANAAAAAAAAAAAAAAAAAAAAAAAGCAAACAACAAAAAAAATCCAAATCCCCATCAGAGCAAAGGTGTGATGTAGAAAGAACAGGTGGGGGAAAAAACCCAAAAAACACACAAATATCCTCAAATTCTAGATAATTTCATTCCACAAGGAACTACTTTACCAGAAAGCAGCGATATAAACCAATCTGGAAAAAAGGCAGGAATACTGCCTTAACTCCCCTCTCACCCACTCTGCACTAACTAAATAACCTCTGCACTCCCACCTTCTCTTGGTGACTATAGTGATCTCTGCTTCTTTTGCAAAACTTGCAGACCGTCTACATTAGAAGGATATCCCCCCTTTCCACCATGTTCTCTTCACAGGGAGATAGATGGCAAGACAAATGGCATTCACCTTGCCTTGGCTAGGTCTGGAATCCAGATCGTCACCTCCTCAGTTTACCAACAAAGATGAGTTCTGCAGTGGAGGCGGGACTCTGGCACTGAGTATCATGTCATGGTGAGAGAGACTATCACCAGGGGCTATTTTGCATCCTCTTTCATTGCTATCTTAAGCAAAGCTGTGCTGGGATATGTCTGATGTGTCAGTTTTGCCTCTGTGATGCAAAGCCAAAATGACCTAAAGCAAATTTTGCTGAGCATGATGGAAATGAATTCTCCAGCCTAGCTGATCAGGACTGCACTGACAACAACCGGGAACCATGATACAGAAGGTAAATTACTAACTAATAAATGGCAGCTAAATGGGTATCAGCAAGGCAGTCAAGGCTGCTTGCTATTATTTATCACTTGTATTGCAGCACCACCTACATGTCCCGGACACAGAGCACAACTGTGTGGCATCAGGCCCTGAAGAACCACAAAATACAAAGGGCGTTTGGGGTGTGTTGCAGTTCAAGATTAAAACACTTAAATGCAAATGTATACATGTGAGCTAGGGGCTTGGCTGAATTGCTGAACCTGAGCATCATGCCATTGGAAATGGCCTGTATCACTCTTGACTACCAACATCCACGTAGGTCTCCCCCAGGTCCTAGGTCATGACTGACAGCCTTGTGCAGACATTTCGATCTCAAATGGCACTGTTTGGGCAACTCAATCAAGCCCTAGGTTTTCTTTGGCAGTGGTGTTAGCCTAGGCACCAGATATGCCTCTTGACTCTTACATGTGGTCAACATGAAGATGTTTATGCCCACATCATGTGTGGGCATCACATGATGCCCACATGTTGATGCCCACATGATGTGAAGATGCCCACAGCAGGGGGGTTGGACTAGATGACCTTTAAAGGTCCCTTCCAACCCAAACTATTCTATGATTCTATGAACATATGTTTGGGTGTCCTCTTTGCGGGCTGAACCCATCTGTCCTGCCCCAATGAGTTTCTAAAAGGAAATACAAAAGCAGATACACAAAGGTTCAATTCTTCTCATCCAGATTTGGGGATGGGGATCATCTGAATAAATGTCAGACAGACACACACAGAGGAGTGCATTTCATCTCTTTCTAAAAATGACACCTATATTTAGACAGATGGATCGTGTTCTGTCATCCATTGCCTGAATTCAGTGACCACCAGGGAACTCAGGACAACTTGCTCATTTGGAGACATGCTGTAGATAAACTCAGTGCCTGAGATGAATCCCATCCCTTGTGAATTCAGACAGAGGGATGGAAAGGATCAAAGCCACCATGGAATCATACTTGTCAGCTCAGTATAAGCAGTCTTAGCCTTCCATGTTTCTTTTCATTCCAATTTTCTAACTGCCTTGGGGAAGACAAGTTTTCTTAGAAAGGAACTGGACAAATATATCAACCCAAAAGATTGGGATCAATCCGTTAAAAAGAAAAGAAGAAGAGTCAGTTCAGTCAGTTCTCCATGAAGATGAAGATGAAACTTTGAAAGCTAAGTATTGGCCCAGTCATGATGTTCTAAGTCTTATGCTGGAGATGCTATTAATTGTAATTCAATTGCTCTAGCGCTGGGTAGCAGCCAATGCTGTAATGGATTTTAAAGACAAAGGAGCTGCTCTTCTGTGTAAGCGATGCTGGCGATGCAAATTGTCCTAATGGCATAGTGGTTAACCAGGATGCTGGAAAGCTCAAAGAATGATTTTACCCTTACAAGGAGTTTTAACATTAAAGAAGCTGTTTAGAAGGTAGCAGCAGTGCAAAGAAGGTGCTTCAACTAAGGCAGCTTTGCAAGGTCAGGAGTAAAGCAAAGGTACTCATGAGAGAAGGGAGAAGGACAGAGGAAGATTGTTTAACAGCATGAATATCAAGGCAGAGAAGCAAAGATGCCTCTAAGTACACAGAGAATTGTTTGGACAGAGTTCCTCCAGCTCACCAGTTTTCCCATTCAGGAAAAGAAGTAGCATAACCATCTTCCATGGTCAACCCGCTTCTGGTGTGTCAGAGAGGGCAGGGGAGCACTGGAAGCACTGCCTCCTCTGAACAGCCCTTAGAACTCAGCTGGGGAATGGCTTGGAGGCATTGCACAAGAGGGATGCATCTTCAGCCCCATCTCCAGGTGTCCAAGGCTGGGAGAGGTCAAAGAACRCCCTGAAAGTTGAACACAGTGAGAGATGTGCCAGCATTAGGGAGAAGAAACCTGTAGCCAAGAATATGGAGAAAGCATTGATCCTGTTCCACTCAAACAAAAAACATATTTGGACGTGGATAAGGCATCTAGCATTGCTTCATAGCAACCATTCTTCTATTCTTTGGAAAAGAAAGCCCGTAAAGGGCAATGATGGAACAAACTGTGCTCCAAGGGCAAGTAATATTAAATGTGAGCCAGATCGTGGCTCAAACTAGAAGTCTCTACCCATGCCTGGGAAACATTCAGCTTTAGCTAACGAGCTGTTTGCAAGACACAAGAAACAAAGGCAAACAAATGTAAACAATGGCCTCAAGCTACAGCTGGTAGTGAGACATTTTGTATCTGCACTCCCAGACTATGAAAGATAGATCTAAGGTTATAAGCAGATCACTATAAACTTAAAGCATTAGTCCCAAAGTTAAGTTTTCTCTTCTCTTCATACAGCCTGCCAGTTTAAAGCTTTCTTACAGCTTCTGCTTGATCTGTGCTTCGGTTGTGCGCTCTGAGTTTTTTCATTACTTGGGATTACTTATTAAATTCTTTGTGTGAGCAAAATTCCAACTGGAATTGAACTGCGATTCTCTGACTGCAGGGTATTGTGCTTGGTTATAAACTGTAAAAGGAGGCACATTGAATAAATGGCTGCGATTCTGAAATGCTAAGAATGCRTAGGAGGAACTCTGGGCAGAGCAGACCTATGAGATGTGATGATTTTTTTCCTCAAGGTTTTTCCAATAACKCCATGAATAGAGCATAGGATTAGGACATGAAAGCCCTAAAGCAAATCGCTGCTCTGTCCTGGGAAGAATAAGGAGTTGAACTAAACTCTGCCTTTGCAGGTGAAAGATAAAACATTGAAAAGTTATCTCACTGCTCTGAATCACTAGACAGGTGCTTCTCTAAGCAAAAATCCATCTGGACCCATTAAATATAGGACTCCAAGGCCACTGGTCTCAAATCTGGCATCATATGCTCCCATACAGCCATTATGACCCTGATTCAAAACCTCCTCCCAAATTTCCTACTACTGATTTTATTGCCAATTTGACCATGACCAAAGAACATAATTTTTTAACTTAGTGTATACTAGCCTATAGTGCTATTCCCTCCATATGGTCCAGAGAAGCTGATTTCTCCCTGTTCTCTCTGGCACAAGGTAGGTAGGATCTGATCTGACCTGGTGAAGTCCCCTATAGCTAATCATTAGCTATTTTATTAGAACTGGCGAGGGAAGGGTGACACTTCTGCAAGGAGCAGTCCCTGGAGCTCAAACAGAGAGGACAGGGCAGATGCTGCAATGGGCAGATAAGTTCACGTGTTGTTGAGAGGGATCATAGGACTGGGCCAGACCTCATCACCTCTGTTTTTCACAGTCCCTGGGCTTTGATTACAAACTGTTATAAAGCAGATGGAAAATTGTAGGCATGTAGGCATCTCCACTGGAGCCAATCTTCTTAAAATTGCCCAGGCTCTTCAAATGCCATCTATTTTCACAGGATTAATCTAAATGTACAGCATGAGGGGAAACAGGATTCGSCCCACTAACACTGCTACTTGGGCCTGTGTGTGTGAGATGCGATGGAAATCAATAATCCTCCCAGACTCCAAAAACTCCAAACTAACTGATCATCTCACCTCTACAAAGGACATTCACCATGTTCTGTAATGGTGGCTTTCCTCCCTCGATGTAATGGATAGATGCCTGAAGTAAACACGGTGTCCATATTCCTGTCTCTAGGACACTAGTAGAATCAGCATGGGAGGCTCCCACGGGTTCTGAAGTGACCAGGGAAGTCTTATTTTCTTTAAGAGGATAGAAGAGGTGAATATCTATATATTAACATATATAGATATACATAACAAACGAAGCATGCAAAAATATGAATTTGTTAGTCACAAAGCAGAAAGGAATACACATTTCGTGGAAACAGTTGCAATTTTTCTGCCTTCTATTTTTTTTTAATTTGAATGTCTCTGCTGATTAGCCTTTTCCGTGGGAGTCAGAGAATGACTGGGCTTGAGAGCTGAACTCCTGTTCATCTCAGCAGAAGCACTGCATCGACTCAGACCGGGCAAGAGGCAGGAAACTGGTCTTGTCCTTACTTGACCTATTTTGTAAGCAGAGGACATAAACCTGCAGATCTCTTCTTGGTATTCTTAATTACCCCGAAGGATTCCAGATTAGAAAGAGAAGGTTTTGTTTATTTTGTCCTGCTGAGAAATCCTCCCTCCTGTAGTATTTTATAATCAGTTTGCTCCTAGAAGTGCTTGGCCCAAAGTCAGGCTCAGAAGACACAAGGTAGAGGAATAAGCTGCAAGCTTAGTGGTGGCTAAGACATCACTTGAGGGAGACCTTCACTGCAAACAGCTAAACTGAGAGATGTGAAATTCTTCCTCAACTTTTATGTTTGTAATCTAAAATTATGTTGCTGAAGAGAGTCTGATTTATGTGTCTAGAAGGGAACATGATTATTATTTTCCAGTGCCTTTCAGAAGCACCTGAGATGAAGCAAGGACCAAACAAAACTGCTACATCAGAAGAATTAAATTGTCTCTTTATTTTAAAGCGTCAGTAAAATTAGCAGGCTTTGAAATTTCACTGCTGCAAAAAGATTGGTTTCTTTCTTTAAATCTCCCCAAAGATAATCTGGATAATACATTTTTTAAGGATACAAAGTAATCTAGTTTCATTTCCTACTCACTGGGGGGAAAAATATGTTTTTAAATGGAAAATTATCCATTTTGAATGGAATCTGGATATAAAGGCCAGTTAAGCCCCTTCAGAAATAATCAAACCCATATTATTGTCAACTCCTTTAAAGAGACATTTCTACAATAATTTCTGAGTGATATTCTTTATCCCTTTCTTGTTGCAAAGCCTTTCTTTCTATTGCTAAAACCCATGGGTTTTGTGAGTTATGACGGTTCTTTGCTGGGTGTTTTATGAGATAAATACATAGTCCTGTGCATGCTGCAACATTTTGGTTGAATCATTTCTGTACAGGCGGCACATTCAGCATTGTGTAATGTCTTTCAAACCAGCCTCACACTGATGAAGCTGTCATAAATCACGGTTTGGGCTATTACCCAGGTTCTGTTTATAAGGTAGTTCAACCACTCTACATGACACAGACCGCACAAAATTACCTTAGCTCTTCCTCTCTGCTTTCCAAGGCACTCCCTTTCCATAGCAGTATACAATAGACAGAAGTGGAGACATCTTAGCTTCTTGTGGATTTGGGATGCTTGAGGAACAAAGCTAAGAGAAGGAGAGAAAGTCAATTCTCCTACTAGGAGAGAATTAAAGCTGTGGTAGGTCTCTGTGCTGTGGCTGGTAATGGATCCAGAAATCCAGACCTGACCCAGAAAACTCAGCTGCTTGACAAACCATTAATAATTTCCATGACAGGAAGGAAGAGTCCTCCAAAAACCTCCTCAGCTTTCCCCATCCTCCTTAAATCTCCCTCCTCCTACAATGCCTGCAAGGCTCAGCAGTCACTCAGTGCTAAGGAGTGTGGAGGAAGTCCCAGTCATTAGTATCTGAGCTCTGACTGAGCAGGATAGCAAAAAATGAGTCTCCAGATGACAAAACAATTGATTCCAAGTGCCCCTAATATCTCTTAAAGGCCTAGTTCCTTACATCACCTTCTCCTGCACAGAAATAACAACTGTCAATCAGCATTAACATGATACTCACTGTCAAGAAAAAGCAGTGTAGTAAATGAGTAAGTTACCCATCTCCGAGGTGCTCTGAGCTGTCATACAGAAGGACAGGTCTTTGGTGTGACAGCAGCACTATTATTGCTTGGCAAAGCTAAACCCACTAATTCTGACTGGGACATGCTCTGGGAGTCAGTGGTTCAGCTGCTGTTATTGCAATCTTGTCAAGACTTCATCAGGAGGAACGAGCTGTTTTGTTTTGGTCTCCTCACCCCCCTTGTCAGAGTTGGAGAGAAGGTTCCCTTTTTCCCTGGAGGAACCGTCTCTAAGGTACCTGTCTCATCTTACTGGAGCAGCTTGTCTTGCAAAATCCCTGCTGTTTGCAACCACTCTTTCCCATAAAAGGGATCCTTATCTGTATTTTTCTGAATTGCAGGGTAACTTTCAGACCCCCAGATCTTCCTGACATACTTGTTTTTCCATAGCTGTCTCCTTATATATCTGCAGGCCTCTAGCATCAGTTTACAGGGATTCTCATATCAGAGAATGTCCGACCTTCTTGTTTACAGGTTTCTGCTAAATAAAAAGTCATCAGGTAGCAACTAATGTGTCAGTGATGATGTCCTCAAATGTATTAATACAAAATCCAGATCAGAGTCTGACTCAATGCCTTTTGCTTTTGATAGGGAGCAGGTGTTACGTTAAGTGGAGGTAAATTCACTTGGTCTACTCTTTATCTTGGACAAAATGAGGAGTCATCCATCTAAGGGTAGATGTCTACAGAATAGGCATCTCCACTGGAGCAACCTTGATAAAAGCACCACATAGTCATTGGAGATCTAGTCAATATGGTCAGCTGTACCTACAAAAGCGAAATCAGATAACCCCATGCACTATGCTCTCTATGAGGAACTCAAGCCCTTAAAATTGCTAGGCTGGTTCTTCAGCTTCATAGATTTGTGACTTTTGTTCCCCATTTTCCCCTATCTTTTTTCACTCCGTCTGAGCCATGCATTTCATTCTACCTAGAGTGCAAAATTCCTCAAATTTCTTCACTGCAGTTTCTCTATTAATTCTCCTTCTTGAGACAGCAGAAAGCTATTGCAAACAGAAAGTGCTTCAAAATGATCTGGTGTCAGAAAAAAAATTTTCCTCCTACCAGCTTCCTTCCCAAGAGAGCCTAAGTACAGCAGGTCTTTTGAAGGATGAGGAAGGCATCTCGCCCTCCACATAATCAATGCATAGGTGGTGGCTGAGGGAAGATAGACTCAATTAGCAAATCACACCAGCTCCTAGGACTATCAGCCGCAATTGCGGTGGTGTATGCTGGGGCAGCACTCTGCTATCCCCTTATGCCATACTGGGGCACAACTGACCTTCTACCACTCCATTGAGTTACACTGACTGCCATGTAGCACAGGATTTGCTGGGCCAAGGAATGGGAAGAAAGAAGGCAATTATGCTCTGCTTCCTGAATTGACCCAATTACAACCTGATCTGGAGGCCTTTATTCTGTGTTAAATACACCCTGAGGCACTGCTGAGATGAGAGTAATGCCTTCCACAGGGCATATACTACCTGAATAGGGAAAGAGCCGAGATGGTTTCTAATCAGTGACCATTACATTGGCTTGATTACCTATGGATAAACCCTCTTCAGTCCCTAGCCTCCAAGCTGAAAGAAAAGGCAGAGATGACCTTTAAAAGCTGAGCTGAGATTACAGTAATTGGGCAATAATATGAAACAGCAAATACGAGTCAAAATGATCCCTTTGACTTCAGTGAGAGGAGTAGCTAATGCATTTGGGAGTGTTCTCATTATTTCCACTTGGCATCAAGATTTTAACTACATCTGCTCAACACGTTAGGCCGTTAAGTGGACCACTCTTTCATACAAGAGAGTAACATCACCTGTGAACAAAAGCGAATCACTGTGATTGAGGCAACCAGATGTCTGGAGTTCTGTGATTAGAGCTGTATAAATAACTGATGTTTCACTTCACTGACCAAAACCCCCCAAATAGGAAAAAATACTCCTTCCCCCTTCCTTCCCCCTTCCTTCCCCCTTCCTTCCCCCTTCCTTCCCCC
>JAYKAV010002918.1:535831-699741 GCA_035582835.1 Phoebastria nigripes
GCTCTTCAACAAAATTTCTTTCAGGTCAAATGAAATATTCTGTCTACAATGAATTATTTCATTTGGCTTTCAAATTGCAGCTTCATTGCTTGCTTTTTGTTTTCTCATGTATGAATAGGGACCTTGGACACCACTCACTCAAAATATTGTTTAGATAAAGGCTGAAATGGAAAGTTTCAACTTGTAAGTTTCTTTTTCACTGAAATAGTCAAATGAATTTAACACAAATGTGCAAATGCATTTAATCATTCCAATTCCTGAATTGTTACCAAACAAAACACTTGAGCTGTGCATTTCTCTTTGTTCTTTGCCTTCATTTTTGTCTGATCTCTGTTAAATTTCCAAATTATTTATATTTCTAGATGAAGGGTTTCACCTCAGGACACATTGCCATGCTGAACATCCTGAAGGAGTGATACAAACCAGATAAACATCAGGTCCCCATCGCATGGTGCCTGGAATCCAGACCTCTTTGCTTCATCTCTGCTTGTCCTACAGCTTAATCTTACTGAAACAGCCTCAGTGCTAAGATCCTCCAACACTAACCCACTTACCCCTTGCCATTGGCAGGCATCTGGAACAGATCAACTACCAACTCTTAAAGCATTTCTTCAACTCCAAATCTTACTAGAGTCTCTTCCACGCAGAGACATGATGGCACCAGCAATAACATTTTCAGGCCCAATCTCAGTGAGGGCATTCAGGGTTGTGGCATCTACATGTATGCAGTACTTCTATGTGTTTGCTTGAAATATTGATAGGCTTCACGCATGCTTGATCCTATTTATTCTTGCCCTTTGAAAGTAGAGGGACCTTTTGTTTCTTGTCCACCAAACCATTTAGAGGGAGAATTTTGAATGACTGACTGCAATGCCAAATGAGTGTGGCTTTTTAATGACAATGCAGTCATTACCGAGGCCATTTCTCTTGATCTCTTAAGGGTAATCCATATTGAATCAAGATTTATGACCATGTATGTGCAAACACATAATCTAATCATCATATACCTTCAGTCTCCAGTGAATGCACCTCTTTGGTTCTGAGCAGATAGATAGGTAACTGTAAATGTTGCAAAGTTCCGCCTTGTAGGACTGAAATTATATTCTTCCAGTCAAGGACCACTGTGTTTTATTACCATGAAAGCCCCTGGTTCATTGGGTGACCTTAAACAAATCGTTTAACTTCTTATGTGTTTGTGAACCCAGCTGTAAAACTTCACAGAAAACCATCCAGCAGGCAACTCACAGCAAGCCACATACCGTGCTTGCATTTGAGCTTTCCTCTGGGAAATAAAGCACAAATGAAAATTGCAAACCATCATCAACCCGTAATAAATGTTTAAAACACATGCTGGAGTCAAGAGAAAAGACTGAGATTTAAACATGAAGCAAGCCAGACTATCAGTTACTTTTTAAAATATTTTTTTTTTTCCTGTAATTTAGCCCCATTTAACTCTTCTTGAATCTCAGTTTCTGCACGCATGCTTGGTACTTTTTATATTATGACCATATGGGTTGGATGAACTAATTGATGAGCTGACAGCAAGCTGCACCGTGTTCCCCATCTTAATGATTTTACCCTGATCTATCTGTCACCTTGAGGCTTAACCAAAACAACCCAGTCCTCCTTTTACTGAAACAGGAGAGAAGTGCACACATCTCAGCACACTCGCTGACCTGCACCCAGCCCTGGTGCTGCTGTCTTGGCACAGCACTGGCATGGACCCAGCAGGCTGGGCAGAGCATCAGGGTATATCAGCTTTGTTCGGCTTGATGTTTTGGTTGGCTCCATGGATCATGTCAGCCTGGAATATGCAACATGGATGTGAGCATAAGATGGCAGATGTTCCCAAAGTGCTACTACTTTGAAGAGACATCAGGATTCCCAGTCCTGTCTGATTACACTTAATTTTTAGCATTTCATTATATGGCAGAACTAGAGACAACACTAGAGTAGGCAGCAGAATTGATTTCACAAGGAGAGGCAAGACCAAAGGACCACATAAGGATGGGTAAGAACCATATGATAGTATTGAAATGCCAAAGAGCTGGAAGTTAGCCCAGTAGTGGAGATCTGGCATTCCCTCTCAACTCCTTAAGTGGGGACTTGATGCATGTGTTAGTTGCATGCTGGTGTCTGACCCAGAAGATTCACAGTGAAGCTACAGCCTAGTGCAAGTTTGGGAGGAAAAAAAAAAAGATGTACAAGAAGAAAAAAAGCCTTTATGATCAGAGATGAAGTTAAATACCAGAAATAGTCTGAAAATATATATTAAAGGATGTCAAGCTGGGGAAAGTGCTCTTAAGGTAATGAAAGAATGAGTACAAAATGCAAACTAATAATGAGACATTTTCCTCAGAACTTGCCCTGATGAAGAGCTGGTGAAGTGGAGTTGTACTTTGTCTTCCAGGGATAAACCCAGAATCAGATTTTGGGTTCAGGGCAAATCAAGAGGTAACGCAGAGAAGAATTCATCAGGGAGCTCAGCTCCCAAGGAGGTAGATTATCTGCTGAAGAGGCAATGGAAGAGAAATCAGAGAACAAAAGGTGAGGCAGCTTGCTAAAAATCAGGGACAAAATGATGAATAAGAAAACATTAGCAAAATACATGCTATTCTTATTATGTGCCAGGCAGGAGGGAAGCCAGTAACCTAGGAGTCACTTCTAATTTAGCACAAGATACTAAACTGTGCTAAAAAATGCACCAGAATTCTTTGATTTTTCACAGCAGAAGCTTTGTGCAAAAAATAAGAAAGAAAGCCTAATCTGAAGCAAATAGCTAATGGCCAGTAAATGCTGGGCCTTATTCAAACAAAAATTCTTTTAGATGGGAGAGGCTTGCTTCAAATGCATGTGGGATTCTTCCCTCGTTATTACTCATGGGAGTCAGTGGATTTGAGCTGATAATTTGAAGGAAAGGGATTGGAAATGTGCCCAAAGCAGTGCTTGTCTCAGACATGAGAGTCTAGGGAAACATATCACTCAACCATCATGAGTGCAGTAGCACATGTGAACGCTAACCTAGCAGGTCCTGCTGAAGAGTTCAGACTGAATCTTTTTCTTTTAAATTGAAAACTGGATTTTTGGTGATTTGTGTGTAAAATACCTCTTCTCCCTGGTCTCACTGTAGAAAATCAAACCCTTCACAAAAAGCATTATAGTTGTCCCTGTGGTTTTAGTTAGCATGCTTGTACCTATCAAAGAAAAACTTTCCACATAAATCATAAAATTGCAAACACAAATAAGTTTCTTTTTTTTCTTACTGAGGAATATTAACAACAATCACTGTGTGGTAGTTTGAACAGAACATTTGGGAATTCTTATGAAACATTTTGGAGGAATCAAGGATATGTCACTCTTTCTACAGGCAGTCCATCATTTCCTGCTCAGTTCTGCGGTACATATTCCCAAAATAAGCACTGCTGAAACACAGGCAGTGGGAAGGGTATTGTCTTCGCTGGCAAGCTGATAAATGAAGAGGCGAGGCTGTGAAACTGTGCATGGATAAAACAGTATTTAAGGCAGCATGAAGACAGCGGTGAAATTGTTTCCTGCAAAGCAGCAACATGAAATAAAACAGGACACCAGCATGTGAATTACCCAGTGATACATAGTGCAGAAATTGGGTTTACCCTTTCTCCAAAGCATTTGAAGAACGGGAAATCAAGTTTCCAGCCCCTACCAGCAGCAGGAAATCTGACTAAACATGTATCAAATGGAAATATTGATTTGCAGCAAGCCAATCGTCACCAATAACATTTCTGTGCTACACAGGCTATAAGCTAACTATCTCCATTTTTCTCCTAGGAGATAAGCATGCTATCACATCTCTCCCTACAACTAACATCCACTCTACTGCATATGTACCACCTACCTTTTCTTTCAGAGATGAACTAACTGATACATCTCTAATTAAACTCAGAGCAATCATCCTCAACTTGCATTTAGCTTTCAAATCTGATGCTTCTATTCCAGACCTGAATAATGGCAAATGTGCCTGAAAGCTTCTCTGCTTTTTCCAACTATACTTGATCTAATAAAAGATAATACTTCTACCTAAAAGCCTGGTCTCACTGTAGAAAATCAAACTCTTCATAAAAAGCATTATAGTTGTCCCTGTGGTTTTAGTTAGCATGCTTGTACCTATTAAAATCCATATGGCGATGGGACAGTAGCTGTATGGCCACTGAAGACATAAACAGGGGGACCAATGTTTCATGCTCTGAGGTCTAAGGAGTTAACAGGCTTTGTTCCTCCAGGGGATTTTATCAAAGTCATCAGACCTCAGGGAGGACCTCAGATCAATGATCAGCTCAGGTTAGACAAAGCTAATCTGTTCTCGGCCATGCACATACTCTGAGGTACTGCCACTTCCCACTGTCCAACGATGCACCAGCCTCTGCCGTATTTGGCTCAGTAAATCCTGGAGACAGATGCCTGAAAGCTGGTCAGAGCTGCTTGGTTTTCTGACCTTGTCCAGGGTGAAGCAATCTAGCAACTGCTCTAAGCTGAAGCTGACAGGAGTATTCAAGGGGACCATATATCAAATGGCTAATTTAGAGGCTTCCGTGCATCAGTACATATCCCCCTCTGCCATACAACACCTGAGAAGGGGCATTTGTAAGCAGGTTAGAGCCAGCGGAGTGGCAGGTACTACTCACATGCCTGGTGCTGTCTGAACTCCAGCCAAAGGAGTACAGATCTAAAACGGAGAATTGACCACAGAAACAGTGATAGGGGTAATAATCGAAGTCAGGAAACTCTTGCAGGAAAGCTCTCAGCAAAGGGAGACAGAGGACTTCAAACTGCCCCATTGTCCCTGGGAGCCTTTGCTTCCCAAGCGTGGGGAAATGTCCTTGTGACAAAGGCAAACCCCAATCTTGGTGCTGCGGAAGGGTGTAGAAGAGCGGAAACAGGCTGGGAAGACCTGATTTAGGAAGCTCGTGCCCCTATTCTCGCCCTTATGGTGCATTTAAACCTCTCAGTACCCCCCTGGGGATCCAGAATCATTCTAGTGAACAGAGGCTGCTCCAAAGACAAGGAGTCCCCAGAAGACCAGAAGTCTTCTTGCCTTGATGACGTTATCATTAAGCCTGCCACATGGTGAACTAGCCCCTACTGACCCTGAGCACAGCCAGCATTCAACTGCACCCACCCTTGACACCCTGTCATAATTACTATGATGGATTCCATGCCTGGGCAATGCAACAATGGAATGCATTTTGTAAATTAACTCAATTAATGCGCTTCTGATCAGGGCTGCATCTCACTAGGCTGTTGGCCAGAAGGGCTTTCTCTGCTGCCTTCTCTGTAGGAATGGCAGGAAAGACAGTCCTTGCACCAACTGCTGCAAGATTGTTTCACAAGGCTTGTTCTCCAGAGCTCCAAGTCCAACGTGGAGCAATACAGTTCCTGCATTTTCTCTGTTAGACTAACACACAGTGTAATTGCTCTCCCATTGAAGTTATTTTCCTTGCAATTATACTCCGCAAAGTTTCTCCTGTTACTCTTTCTTGTCTCACTTCAATCAGTGACTCCTCCACCCCTCTGTACTCCGTGTATCACCCTTTGAATATAAGGGATGCCCTGTGAAACATAATGAGACTGTTATTCCCACGCACTCCATAGCAGGGCTATCAGTTTCATTCAAACTCTATTAGCCACTTACAATTGCTCTCAGAAGATTTTCTGTAATGAATTCACCCACCTATTGATAAAGATTCTACAGAACTCAATTTCCTTCCGCATACCTTTCTGTCAGCCTACCAATTCCTCTCCCTGCCTGTTTCTGCATTGCCTCATTCATTTCTGCAGGGCAATTGGGAACCCTGCAACCAAACTCCGGTTAAGCACACGGACTAAAGGATTCTCAGCCTCTTCTGGTGCTCAGCTCACTAATGAAGGATTCCCATTGACTCCAGTGAGCCCTGGATCTCTGCTGCCGAATGCCTGTTCAGTAGTATCCCATGCAGTCAGCACTCAGCACCCTGTGCTTACAGGGAGCACAGTGCCCAGCACAGCATCGGTGGACAGTGACTCCTCCAGAAGCCCATCCAAGCACTGCCAGGGTATGTGGGAACTGGCAGGCATGGAAGAGGAGTTTGCTCTCCAGGGTTAATCACTCCTTGTTCTCTCTGCTGTGCCTCTTAACAAGGCCTAGTGTGGGGGCTGCTTCTCTGATTCAGCTCATCAGGAACTATGATAGGGCCACTGCTCTCTCCAGCTGGCTCCCCAGAGCAGGCATCAGATAGAAATAACTAACAGCCATTTATCGCAGCAAGTCACCTTCAAACCAGCGAGCTGAAGGAAGGCCCTCCCCTCCCAATACCCTTGCCTTGAGCCTTCCAGGCTCTGCTGATTGTATTAATTTCCTTTAGAAATACAGTAATGTCACCTGACTTCTCTTAGGGCAAACAGTGGGAAACAATTTGAAGTTTCACTCCTAATGAGAAGCAAATTGCTGTCTCCAGCCTGTGTTCTGGACTAATGATACAATCACATCAGGCACAATTCATAACTCGGGGGAGGAACAGAGAGACAGCTAGAGAAAGAGCCACTGAGAAGCCAAGCATGGTGAACTGTACATCACTGCACCCATTACGGGGTGAAACTGGATTTAGTGAGTGTAAATCACAATGTTAGCTTTTCCTGACAGATGAAGAATGCAATTATCCCTTCACTAAACTGATACAATTTATTCAGCGTGGGTTTACCTCCCTTTTTTCAATTTAAAACTAATTTGTTTGAATGGATTTGATTACCGGCACAAAGATTAGGGCAGAGCTGTAGAGAAGCAGCTGCTCCGGGTGAACACTTACTTCCACGCAAGAAAGGGAATTCTGATCTCATAATGCCAGGCCCCTCCATTGCTCCAAGGCCCAGCAATGTTTGACAGGCTTCCCAGGAAGCAAATCCTAACCCTTTATAATCCTTTACTAATGAGCACTGGTTCTCGCCAACCCTCAGCTCCTGATGCTTTTTTCAAGACAAGTGGGTAGCCCTGTCTCCATTCATAAGAGTGGGAAATTCAGGCATACAGCAGGGGAAAGACTTGCCTGTGGCCAGACAGGATCAGTGATGGACTAGGAACAGAAGCCAGGTCTCCTGAATTTAACTATTGGAAATTGCTTTCTTGTTACTAACATTTCTGATTAATTGTGTGGTGCCACATAAGAGGGAGAGGGGGTTCATTCCRGATGCCTGCAGCAGTTTATGTATTGAAGCATGAGATTTGATTGTCTTTAGCTCAGCTACCAATTCTAATAACGAGAAAATCCAAGGGCTAAATTTAACACACTGCTTCTGGTGAAACTTGTCGCAGCTTCTTCCTTTTTGCTACATTCTCCGTTCTTCTGCTCAGCATTGCTCAACAAAATATTCTTTGGATTCGGTCTCTTCATTTCCATGATGCCTCTGTTCTCTGCCTGCCCTCACCCTGCTCCTGTTCTGGCTGAAGCAGATATACTTCAGGTATACTGTAACTTTATTTGAAGGGCTCACCTTCTGGATCATATTGTCCTGGCCCAACAAGTGACCATGAATCAGCACAGAGCTGCTACAGTGTGCACTCAGCCTGCATGATCTTAGAGTTACATGAAGTTGAACTTCACCACAATCACTCTAAAATAAATGTACCCTGTGAAAAATGGTGTGCTTGGAGCAAGAGGATGCCTAACTAATTAAGAAAAAGCAGTTTGTTTAATGTATTGCAAGGAAAATTCAAAATCAACCTGAACTTTGGGAATATTCCAAGCAAACGTTTAATGAGAAATTTTGTATATTGGGGGGGTTGAAAGAGTAGAAGCTGCTCTCCGTGAGGTTAGGATCATCCTTATTTTACACAGCCATGCTCCCACAGAGCAGCAGACCTGTTTCCTTGGAAGATGAGGTCTCAGGAGAGAAAGGCATCTTGAGCCCATCTAGTTCCTCTTTACAAAGACAATTATTTTATGATTGTTTCCAGATGTTTTCTGCCATATCACTATTGCCAGCAATGAAGCTCTGGACAGACCCCGTGAGAAAACATTACATTCCTCTGATGTCACTTTACTGTTACGGTACCTTACTAGACACACATCCATCCCTACTTCAAACCAGTCCTGTAAGCAAACATTGAGGGCACGGGCCGTAGAAAAGCGTGCAGGCGGGGGTGGAAGGAAAGGAAGACCAGCTGCACTGCCAACATCTACATCATTCATCCTGAAACCACACTGGCCTCGGAGCTGCTCTCTTGCTGCAAAGAGCAGCATCAGAAAAAAGGTGGTTTGGTCGCAGATACGAGTGCATGCCCTCCTAGAATAAAAAGCCCTGATCTTAGGGCCTGTGGGCACCGCAGAAATGAAAAAGAACTCCCTTAAAATTAGACCACCGGCTGTTCTGAGACACAGGGAATGGTTCTTCTCCAACAGCTCACAGCCTTCTCTGTGTTCTCTACCCCAGCTTATTTATTTTGCTTCAGCCACAGCCGCTAAGTAAACCACTAAACCAACCAGAGCTGAACAACCAATTAAAAATGGCTGCTCCAGGCCACAAGCAGCTTTTCAATTATTCGTTTGTTTACACCCCTCCCCCCCCTCCCCCCCGACCCTCTGGCATTGCTTTATAATGGATAATTTGTTGAAAACAACCTCCCAGACTTCAAATCCTTAACAGCAAGTCGGCTGGAAAAGCAGAACTTCCCACAGCAGCTGGTGCATCTACGGCTGCTGTGAGCCCTGTGCTAGTGAAGAGGATCTGAGGACTCTCTTGTAAAGCTCAAGGACCTGGGGAGCAGGTGGGGGTCATTCCTTGAAGGAAATATTTGTTTTGTCTCTGTTTAATGAGTGTTGTTGCAACCGGTAGCCCTGCTTCATCTTCTGGGTGAACTGGGACCATTCACATAGGATGTCTAGCATATTATTTTGGTTGCCATACAGCCCATGCTGGGTACCCATCTGAAGGATGATGCCCTCAGCACGCAGAAGGTGGCTGACACTTAGTCTGTCACAAGAAGGCAGCTTCTCCATTTCCACATTTGGACCAAGTCAATAGTATTTGCTTTCAGTCTTATTAGTAAGGCCAAAAAGTTAAGGGTCCACCTCTCAGTGGTGGATATTGGACAAAATTCTGGCAGCTGCAGTCCAAGAAAATCTCAGAGCTCTACCAAGCCATGGTTTTAGGGAAGAGGTGGCGTATGGGCCACTTCAGAGATGTCATGAAGCCCCATGCAAAGTGTGTGGATATCACATCAGTGATGAGATATCCCACATTATGGCAGCTCCTCAAAGCTCCACCAGATAGCCAGAGCCAGGACCCAACAAGAGGTCAGAGGGAAACCACGTGTCAACCACCAATGCACCTTCAGTTACACCAGGGGCAAATGCTTGTGGGGCTGTGCTGTAACCCAAGGCTGGGAACGGACCTAACTTTCAACCAAAGATACAACTGGGGATCTGGTGCACTAAAGCACAGGGAGAGATAAAACAAGTAGAGGAGGCACAGATGAGGAAAGAGCAGAAATATGTTGTTGCATGTTGTGACAGTGCAGCCATGGCTTTATAGATACAGAAAGTCCAGGAAAGCCAATGCACAACTGCAAATTCACTGACTGCCCAGAGCCCAGTATGATCAGTCAGTCAGGTAATTAGAGGAAGAAGCTGTCTAAGTCTGAAATACAATTTAAATTACTATCAGCTTAAATGTTACCCTGTTGAGGGCTCACTTGCAGCAAAATGTGATTGTGCATTCTGGGTACTATGATCAATTGGCCAATACTTCCAATTTTAAATCATTTGTTCTGTTAAGCTAATTTAGAGCCAACATTTTTATGAACCAGTGGTTGGCAGGGAAGCTCTCCTCTGAGCAAAGCTGGGACTCCAAACTTAGCTCTGTGACAGCTCACATGCCACGAAACCTGCCTTTTTTTTCTTTTTTCTTTTGACACTTTCTGTGTGTGTTTAAATAAAAAGTTTGAACTGATGCTATCCGAAAAGATTGGAGGTCCACAGACTTAAGCTCCTTTTCGTAATATCTCAAGATTCTTTTACTGATTTGGAGTTGTAACAAGCTAATTATTGCCAGGGACTTTGGCAGGAATGTCCAGTTCAGGTTTCAGGAGCTTTTGTGATTCCATTAATGGCTTTCTTTTATGGGACATTAACTAATTTGGAACATAGTGCAAGAAAAAAAAAAGCAGCAGCATCATTTCATCTTCTGCATCATAAGTTAATTTGATCATTAGTTCTTTTTAAAGTTATAGCCCAAGCACTTTGGAAATTAGTCATGAAATACCATTTCTCACTTCTATTTCTAGATTCTCTGCTGATGTAACCCCATTGACTTCAAAGCATTTTACACTAACAGTGAATTTGGCCATGCAATGAACTGAAGAAAACCCCCATACCCTGATATGGACATTTTGCTCTATTATTTGATGCCTGGGAATCATGTCTCTTGCGTATAGCATGCCTTTGGTGCTGCAAAACCCTGTACGAGAAAGTTTTCCCAGAATTAATTTCTGAAATGCCTTCCCAGACATCATAAGCAAGCTATAGAAAATGGTGTAGAACAAACCAAGGTAGAGGGGTGAAAACATGATTAGACTCTTACTTAAGATACAGTTTTCAATGACTAACCATCAAAATGAAAGGATACATTGACTGTGTTTCCACGTGGGTCTGTGCTGGGCACCATATTTAGTATTTGTCACATAACCAGGTGACAGAGCAGAGAAGAGGCTTGTGAAACTGATAGCAAGCTGAGAAACAAAAGGAGATGGTTCTTCATACAACAGGTAGGTAATACACCTCTGAAGCTTCTTGCCAAAGGTGTAGACACAAATCACAAAGGCTCAGGAGATACTCAAGCAGCCAGGGGCTGGAAAGGCACCTATGGAAAGTGTCACACACACTTAACCTTTTCTCACACCTCCCCAGTGTGTGGCCACTTTTGGAGGCAGGATACTGGGCTGGAGTGACCCTCAGCCAGAAGCAGAAAAGCATTTCTGGTATTTTCAGGGGAATATAGGTGCTCTAGAAGGATGTTTTTGAAAAACTGGAGAAATTAACTTAAAAAAGTCAGGATGACATTCAATAAGAAGTTGTCCTAGGTA
Organism: Phoebastria nigripes; assembly: GCA_035582835.1. Taxonomy (NCBI): domain Eukaryota; kingdom Metazoa; phylum Chordata; class Aves; order Procellariiformes; family Diomedeidae; genus Phoebastria; species Phoebastria nigripes. Next base: position 546,921 of record JAYKAV010002918.1, read on the forward strand.
TCACTTATGCTTAGACCGGAACATCAACTGCATAAATATGTGCTAGATAAAATTGTCAGGCAGTAGTTCTGCACAAAAGAATCTGAATGGTTTAGTGCATCCCTAGGGGAACATACACGAGCAATGCGGTGCTGTTGTAACAAAGGCAAAAACCCTCCTGGGAGGCACCAACAGGAGAACAAGGCAAAGAGAAATCTGTCTGTCCTTCTGCTGCATCAGCACCAAATAGGTCCGAGCTAGAGTCCTAGGTGTGGTACTGGGCTCTACCCTCATGAAAGCTGTGGACTGGCTGGAGGATCCAGAAGAGAATTGCATCATCAGGACCCTACAAACCAGCCTACAATAAAAAAATGGAATGAGATTCTTTAACATAATAAAAAGAGAAAGGCAGAGTTAACAACAGTCTGTAAACGTATAGGGCGCTGCTGCAGAGAGGACTGGAACACGCTGTACTATGTGGCCAGTGAACAGGACAAAAAGTTGCAGCTAGAAATATTAGGTTAAACGTTAGGAAAGCATTAAATAATTTTACCAGTAAGCACTGGAGTAGATTGCCTGGGGAGATGGTTAGAGTCTCCATCATCAGAGGCATAAGCATAGACTAGACAAACACATAATGATTCAGCACAGTCAATCCTGCCTTGAGTAGGAAAAAGAACTACACAAACTCCATGGGTTCCCTGCAAACCTTTGAACACTCACAATTTTCCAAAGCCTCGTGCTGACCCTTTCTCTAAACGCTCTCCATGCACTACAACCTGCCATTTTCATAGGTAGGTATCTTATAACCTGGCATTTTCATGGGTAGGCATCTCTGCATAAAAAGCTTGATACAGTCAACTCACAATTAGTTCCGGTAATGAGGGGGTGGGTTAAAACACCCAAAACAAAATACTTACGCTATGCAGAACATATGTAAATTAGGCTGCAGCAACAGATTGAGCACATTCACCTCTGAAAAAATTCTGAAGACATTAACATGGCAAGTGGGAACAGCTTTAAACACCTGTCAGCAGACCAAGAGCTGGAGTAAATTAAATGTGCTCTACAACACAGCTGCTTTGAAGCTAACCTGTAACCATGAGTGCTGGAGGAAAACAGGGCACAAAGAAACCACCACATGGACACTCCACCTAAGGATGAAGGATATTTTGATCCAGATGCATCCCGCAGAGTATTAGATCCTTAACTGAAGTGTTTAAATTAGGAGCCCTGTTTAGATTTCGTGTCTGAGCTCTGTCCATTGACAGTAGAGAGAGTGAGGTCCTTCCAGAGGGATTTCGGTCTAGACAGGGAGAGCCACCCTCTGTCCCTGGGTCGTACAGTGATTCATTGTTCCTTATTTTTACCAGGCTTCTCACTTAGGTGCTTCAGTTACAAGCATTAAGTTAGGTGGGATGTGTCCAGACCTTTGTGACTTCTCCTTGGCTCAGAGCCTAGAGTTTTCAAGACTATGACATTATCCTAGCACAATAAAAAATAATAACTAAACCACCTGTTCTAGGGACCATCTGTCTCAGGGGAGTAGTACAAAATATGATTAATGTAGGACTGGAAAGGACATTCCACCCGACTGCACCCTGAGAACCATTAACACCATTTTATGAGTCTACCAAAATTAATTTTTAAATTATATGTATTTCTTAATCTCTGCTGCTTTGGTCAGGTAGCTGTTCCACAACCTCCTTCTCATTTTCTAGTTTATTTGGGGTTTTTGTGCAAAGCGTGTCCTGTAACTATAGGAGTTCCTCTGCCACCCTGGGGCCTGCCCTGCAGTGTATTTATGGAGTTGATCTTATCTTCCTCAGCTGGAAACAGCTGGACTCACTCTTGCCTCTTCTTGCTGAGAGTTTTAGGAGAGAAGCCGGATGCTGGAAAGGCTGTGGGTCTTTATCTCTCGGTCTTAGTTGTGTCACCTTGCAGACAAACAGTGGTGATATCTGGAGGTGACACTTTCATGGCACCCAATGTTCAGCAGCTAGTAGTCCTGCCTTGCCCGCTGCCGATCTCCACCCCACAGTAGATAGATACATCATGGGCTGGTCCGTGAGCTGGTCCGTTCAGGCAACTGAACTGACATAAACAAAAAAAGAACATAAAAACAAGAGAATTATTTCACTGGCTGGTCTGCGATGGCTGGGGCCGCATGTGCAGCATGGCATGGGGGGGTGAATGAGCGCTGAACAGGCAAGAAGGCTGAGGGCCAGGGGGAATTATCTGAACTGGGATTGAGTTGAATTCTTCATAGAGCAAAACCACAGCCTGAGATGCGTTAGTGGCTCCATTACCCGGACACTACCACAGTTTGGGTATCTCAATCCACCCAACAGGAGCCAAAGTGAGCGTAATAGAAAGCAAATTATAGACAGACCAGCAAAGAGGTTAAGGTTAAAGACAATTGTTGTATATCGATCCAGTTAATGACTTGGAAATAGAAGTTTAGAGAAACATGAACAGTTTTCTGCACAAAACCAGCATTGAATTTAATAGTTGAATCCTGGAGATGACATGTGGTCCTTAGCAGGCAGGCCTTTCTGCAAGGGAGCTAACTGCTGGTGACAGCAAGGAGCACTCTGAGCCTGCCCTGGGTTTCACAGGTGACACAGTCACTACAGGATCATTATGCCTGTTCCCCAGTTTGCTCCCAAAGCTGGTTCTGGGCCTGATATAGACCTTATGCTGGGACTGAGGCCATGCTCTGGCAGTGTCTCATAGTTTGGCTGCTCCTGCCTCTCTTGCATTCTTTCTGAAACGAGGAGCTGGCTCTGGTGGGGTGGGGACTGCACTCAGTCCTGGGATGAACTGTAAGTGAAGAGTAGGAGATAACTAAAGGAAGGAAACCACAGAGGTGAACACTCAAGCTGACGTGTCTGTTCCCACCCAAAGCTTTTCTGGGTTCATGTTGTAGCAACATTGGAGGGAGAGCTTGGCTACAGAGCCAGTGGGGCTCCTCCAAGGCCTCTGTGCGAAGCTACAGACAGTTAAGGGTAACCCCAGTGGCCGTTTATTTGAGGCTGACTGAAGTTCTCCCCACTGTGAAGAAACTTCAAGCTAGTTCTGATCCAAGGGAGTAGATTTGGGCTGAGCTGCCTCAGTCCCCTGAAGCAGGAGCAGAGCTCGGTGGCTGACTGTAGGACGGAGATGACTGATTCAGCGTCAGCATCTATGCATGCTGTAACCTGCATCTTGGACTCTCTCCTAACGAGAAGAGCTGAAATCAGCTCCCTGGCTCCTTCTCACAAGTCTGATGTCACGGGCTCTCCTATGCGCTCTTGTGCTTCTGTCATCACAGGGTTAATTCACTAAACCCGAATTTCCAGCTGGTAGAAAAATTCAGCTTCCGTCTGTTCACTGAGTTTGTCATTGTGTGGTATAAGCTTAATATTAAAAAGCAGTCTTGGAGCCGGGCGGCACTGGTAAAGCAGCACAAAGCTCTGACTTACTGGTGGAGAGTGTTGGGCTCATCAGGATCATGTGGTATTTTGCAGCACTGAGTCTCTGTCACCCACATTGTTTTGTCTCTACCAAAAGAGCCTCTATGAAATGCAAAAGTCAGGCAGTGAAAGGCCACACCATACAGCAAAGGCTTTTTTTCTGCTTGGTCTTTTTCTAACCTGCAGTTAATTGATAGCCAATTAACTTGCAAAGCTGGTCACTCCCTGCACATTAATAGCAGAATATAAATGCATGCACTCTGCCCTACAGAGACATGAATGTTCCTTGCCTGGAACAAAAGTTAGGGGGGAGGACTGTGTTCAAACTAACCTTTACAAATGTGTTATTAACCATCTTGAGTTAATTGGTTACAAATTAACTCAAGGTCAAAACCCTGCACCTGAAGGCTGTAAGACAAATTTTTTGAACATTATTCTCAACTGCCTGGGGGTGAAGAAAGATAAAATAGTGTCACCAGTATGGCTGCTCTGGCATTGGGACAAGCAAGGAAATGCACCTTCTGTCCAGCCAACGGCAGGATCCTGCTCCTTGATCTTCTCTTTGTACCCAAATGCCTGTGCCCTCTTTTGCCATGTCCCTCAACACGTGTGGTTTACACATGCAATAGGCAGCTGCACACCCAGGGTACTGGGCAGACTTCAAGGCAACACAAGAAAATCAATGGGCTTATCACCTTGCAGAATTGCCACATAGAAAGAGCAGCTTCTTCAGGTGGGAGAGTGGGTGTGCTGCGAGTTTTTCTCTTCTCACAATGAAAATGGTGTGAAGAAATTACGTAGGCAAAGGTAGGATGGCAATAATAATAGAGCTACTATGCCTGCAGGGCCTGCCTAGTTTTATACACACATATGCACACACACTTTGCAGTTTTGGCTTGCTTCTGAATCCTGGAGTACAGTAAACACCACTGGAGAGTTCGTAAACTTTTTAAGAAACCTTGTGTTAGTAAGCATGCGATACATTTATTTCCATAGACAAACAAAACCTAAATTAGGAAGGCCTCTTCAAGATGTCTCTAGAAGAGTGCCTTGCAATATTTCAGGCCATGTTGGCCCTCAACATGGTCTTGAGGACTGCTGGGCAGCCCCTTCAGCATACCTTTGTTTGTGAAAAATTCAACATGGTTCTGCGAACCACTTACAACAATTCCTCAAACTACTCATCGGAGGACTGTGGTTTAGGAACCACTACTCTGGGACATCTTCAGCCTTCCCTAACCCATGATCACAGCACTACTGAGCAGGACTGGAGGAAGCAGAAGAATGAATGTCTTGCCACCTTCCCCATAAAGCCTGAGAGCTGGCCAGAAGTCCTCCTTGTACTGTCTATAAAATTGTGTCTGTTCCAAATAAGGATTTTAATGTAAATAGTTTACAAAAGTGAACTTTCAGAGGTTTTTTGGGCAAAACTTTCTTCAGACCAGCCTCTAAATGATGCTATTTATGTAGGAGACTGTACAACCAAAAAGGAGCTGTTCTCAAGCATGTGGGAGCCTGGCTTAGCTAGTGCCCAGTTTTCTCAGGTCATTCCAGTCCTTGTAGTCCTTAGGGAGAAGAAGCAGCAGTTTTTTTAGAAGCCAGTATATTGGACCACTTGTACTTCACATACTGTGGAACTATTTCTCTGTTCTTGAGATCGATTTGCCTGCATTGCCAAGTCGATAATAACCAGTGAGACACAAGAGTTAAAAATGTTTCCTTTCATCACCAGCAACATCACAGGTGGAGGAATGAGAAAAGAACAGATTTGCGAGTAACACATTTGGCAAGCAAAAGATACATGCCTTGGCTGAGCTAAACAGTGGTTGTTATCTGACCACTGGTAGGGCTGAAAACAACTTTAACGTTACTGTGTTTGAACAAAAATGTCCAAATAGTTCCAATAATTCATCTAAGAGATAACAGAAATGGGGCCAAGTCTTCTCAGGAGAGACGACAGTGCTCTGCAGAAAACTAAATCGGATAAAATTAGCTGTGAACATAATGGTAACCAAACTCTAGCTCAGCGTTCCTGTTGCTTAATACTGTTGTAATTTCTGTCTAGGACCACCGCAGCTGGACCAGAATCCCACTGCACTAGATGAACCACTTTCATCCCTAGCCAAAGAGTTTTGAATCAAAGACAACCGACCCCAAGAAAAGCAGATAGCAATACCGGTCAGCAAACCCAGTCCCCTGGGGTTACAACTGCACACCTTTTAAATCTGCGCCACCAGAGAGACCTATTATACAGAGGCAGTCACTCTTTGAGATAATCATTGCCACGGGAATGATCAGGTCCCCTCCACCTTACACCTAATGGCTCCCCACAGCTATAATTTACCTGCTGCTCACCCCCAGGTTGTACCCTCCCACTGCTATAATAAGGCTTCTAGAGCAAACAGAGGAAACCTGATACAATATGCTGCTCAATCATGATGGCTTGTATTTGCTGACAGCTTGCAGGTGATACAAGGCTTCCAGTGGGAATGAGGAGGGTAGGGAAGAAAGGAGGCTCAGAAGAAGGAACGCATATCTGYGCAACCCCTAATTGTTTTGTTGATGGCTTCTTCAATGAGAAGAGCTATTCTTGTAGAGGGATTGTTTAATTTGCAGATGCAACACATTTTGAAGAACCTACTGGGTCAAGATTTTTTTAACAAAGCTAGATAAACACCTGTTTTGTTTCACGTTGGGTTTTTTTTCCACAAGAAAATCAGACATAAAATTGTTGGTCGTGGGCGGGGGGACACAACTTACAATGGAAACTATTTTCAGATGTTTCTGAGATATCCAGTATAGAAAAGAAAAAAACCAACAGCATGAAAACACAGAAGAGAAGCATTCAATTTCACATGGTCCAAAATGAAATGTTTCATTTGGGGTTTCAGCGTTTCAATACTTTTTTCTTTTTTTACAAATTGAGAGTCTATTTTGAACAGAAATAGAAAAATTGAAGCTTTCTGTTTTGCAAATGTCAACAGAAAATATTGTAACTTCTTCAATCTTTTTTATTTCATTCTTGGGGATTTTTTTAACCAGATAATCCATTACTGACTTTTTAGTTGACAGTATTATTTAAAATGCTTTGCTCAACCCAAATATGAGGCTTCCAGGGGAAAAAAAAGTTAATCTAAAAATATCGTCTACCTCTAAAAATAAAGCCATGTCTCATTCTTTCCCCTGCAAAATGTGTTTGTCTCCTACAACCTGTCTTTGGGCGCTGTGTCCAGTCACACTCCAGGTCCATGTGGACACACAGCAGAGTCCACCCCTCCRTTTCTGAGACGCTGGGAATCCAACCTCCCTACCTCTGTGTGAGGAGCGTTTGTGTTGGTGGGGCTCCAGTCACTTCACATTTAGTATTTACAGAGCAGATGTCCTCGGTTGTCACTCTCAACTCCTTTCATGCACAGGAGAAAGGAACAGGCAGGATTCATCTAAGTGCCTTTAGAGATCTACTTAAGGAGGAACTAAACATGCCCTGGAAGTGCTTGCATCTCTCCACTGACCATGAAGGGTGGTTGGCACAGGAGAGCCTTGTGTGTCCCAGGTCCCTTTGCCCACTCATCGAGCTGGCCAAACACAAGCCAGCTCCCATACAGAAGCACTTTATATACATAATCACAGCAAGCTGATAAAGCCTGGTGCAGTGTAGTTCTAGTACCCTGAGCACTGCACCGTGCTGGTACAGGCACACGGCTTTCACATCAGAGCATCCAGCATCTCAGATGAACAAGCTTATATCTGTCTGACCACACTGATGTGGCACAGATCCACCTGAAAACCTTGTGGCACAATGTGTTACGTGGAGGAAAAGGTCCATATTGCTTAAATAAATTAAATAAAAAATTTAAAAATCTTTAAAACTCCAGCTCCCACCTCTTTCTCCTTCTCCTTCACATACTTGACATAATAAATTGCCATTTCCAGAGGATGTGGAGTTAAAGATCTTGGAGAACAGTGATTTTGGTATATAGTGAATGTTAATCTATTCCTTTCCTAACACATCAGTGTCTGTGAATTTTAAATGAACTGTATTAAATATTGATTTCCTRTAGCTCTAACTGTGCCTGGAGGTGGATATGTCCTGAGGTGATTCACAAATGTGACAGCATGTTTCTCAGATGCCCCTTCCCCACGCTCATGGTGCCTTCTCTCCATCAGGTGTAGGGAAGAGAGCATGCTACAGCAGTGAGAGGGTCTCCCAGGGAATTCAAGGTGTCTTGGTTTCTAACCCGTAATTGCCACCACCTTAAGCAGTTCAGCTCACTCATCTCTTCCACAAACTATTTCCATCTGTACAATGGGAATACAAATAGTAAATTAGACATAACTTCTGTTTGCAGAGTTACTAGCCTCAACAGCAAAGGGTAGCTAATATTATTCCAGGATATTCCACATTGTGAGCAGAATAATTTTCTAGAATAAAGTCCTGAACAGTCTAYACATAGGCACAGCATTTATTGCTGGACATCCCCTGCCTGACCCACGCTGGTCAAATGCCCCATACAATGAGAATGCAGTACTCCAGGCTGTCTATAAACGAGCAGTGTACGTGTTATCTTCTGAGAAGTTAGTCTCAAAGTGTGTCTAATCTAATGAAAGTGAAGGCAGGATGGGACGTTGCACCTTATTTATTGACTAATTTCAGCCTCTTTCTGTGATCATTACCCGAACTGTTCCTTCCTTTAAATCAATTGAAATTGCTCTCTCATTGCAAACTGGAACCAATGCAATCCACTTTTCCTATTCATCTAGCTCTCAAGATATAAAAAGAAAAAGTCTGAACTACAGAAACAATAAAAAAAAAAAAAAAAAAAAAAAAAAAAAAAAAAAAAAAAAGAAAACATAAAGCAAGAAAAAAAGAAAATCTGGGGAAAAATGGTAAGGGTTTTTTTGTGCACATATAGGAAATACTCTACCTTTGGTTTAACCCAAGAGTCACCATGCTGTGTGCAGAGATGGCAGCTATTTCTAGCTCATGCAACAGCTCATGCAAGCAGAGAGCATGCAAGCAGTGCACTTCCAGAGTAGGGACTTTCCACATGCCTGTGTGCAACGTGGTCGGGAGAGYTGCTCTAGCTGAAAAGTCACTTCCCACTTGTTCTTCCCTGCATGAAAGCTAAATTGAAAATTATGTCTGAGGATGAAGTTCTGCTGCTGAAATGTTATTGTCACCTTCAAAGGGAGAAGGGAGGAACTGAAGTGTGTGACACTTCTCTGGCTCAGGGTATGAGTCTTTCTATTCTGACAATACAGCACAAAAGTTCTGGAAGTCTCATGTCATCAGAGAAATTAGAAATGGAATTTGTTGGCTGGAAATGAAAGCAGGATTATTCCTAAAGGCCTGTTCTCTGGGGTCTTCTACACTACAGCAACAGAACTTCCCTACTTACTGTCCATGTACAGAATTCACCTGGACCTGTGGTCACCATGAAAGGTTACCACCACTAAAGCTGGGACCGAGAAAATGAGTTTTTAATTTCCTTTCCTCCTGCAACATGATGGGCCAACCCTGCTTGTTTCCCACTGCGGGCATCCACTAGGATTTTGGGATGTATGGAAGGCTCTGGGGTGAAACAGCTGACTTTTTTGCCCACCATCACTTTGCATCACCTAAAGGTACATCTAGAAATTTTCGATTTTACTTGGCAGTTTCATGCTGCTCTCGAGTTTCTCCTTTCAGCAGGATTTCAAGTCCTGCTGAATTGCTCAGTCAGCTCCTAGGACAGGGACCAACATCACTGACTTATGTTAGTATTGGTGTCTGATATTCATGGCAAGAGAAAGGAGCTGCCATAAAGCATACATATAGCTTTGTCAGGTAGCTTTTGCCAGATTTACAGCAGCGTGTACTCTGCTTTCCTTGGGCACTCAGCACAGAGTGCCTCCCTTCAGAGAGCTTGTCATATATCAGTGCAGAAAACACYTTCATTGTGAGGGCAAGGGGAAAATACTTAAGCACATGGACATAGTGAAATGCAGCATAATTTCCCGCCCCTTCTTCCAGGCATCAACACAGGGCATGACGTAGCTCCCAGAAATTTTCATTCAAAATATTCTGAAGTGCAAATGCTCACAGGTAAGCTTTATATTATCAGGCTTCACATCAGATGAGATACTGTCCRTCCTTCTGCAGTCACTCTATAAAAGCCTAACAATGCACAGAGTTGAGCTCTTCTGTACTTCAGCACATGCAATCTGTAGCCGCAGGCAGAACCCACAATCCATCAGCAGGGAAGCCTCTCACTTTAGCCGAGACCACGACGCTGTTTTTTGAACAAATTCACTATGCAGATCTTCATCCAACTCTTTCCAATTTTCCCATCAATTAGCTCAAATTCTCATACAGATTTGGGAAAAAGCATTTTCATACATTATTTTCTCACTGTTAGAACCACAGACAGAGGCAGAGGTGGAACTGAAGCATCGAAGATGGTGTCGGCTTCCCATTCACTCAGTATGGCATAAATTAGAAACAACTAATTTCTTCAATTTTCTTTAAAAAATAACCCTGTTTGTTAAAGTGGATTGTTCTGAATTTTTATTTTAAAAACCTGATTTTAGGTTGTCTCTAAAGCACATCATGTGCTTGTTCCTGGCAGACTGCCAGGGCTAAATTAACTTGATCATTTAATGCAACTGCAAGCTAATAGGCAGTCTAGTCTTCTGTCAAACCTATGCAATCTTTTAAATGTTTAATCAAGAAGCAAAATTAGAAGTTAAAAATCCATTGCTTCCAGCATTGTTTTTCTTCTAAGTAAGCAAGTAAAAATTTAAAAACCCCTCTGCCAGGGCAGCACTTTCTGTGATGCTGAAGGCATCTTTCTTTGGTCAACAGGATACAGTGCTGGAGAATTAAATGCACTGAGACAGAGGGGCAAAACTATGCTGACTGCTGTGGGTGTGGAATTCTCCTTCCCAAGCCAGCAGATCAGAGCTTGTGATAAGAACAGACCCAGGTTCCATACTGGGGATGAAGGGTCCAGGAGAAGACGGCAGCAAAGAACCTGTTATATATCCGTCTAAATATACATAAGCGCACACACACATACACACTCATACATGCAGCTCTGTACACCCTGCAGCCTCCTGATACGCCAGACCCAGTCTCCAGCCCAAACCTGCTACATCCCTCAGGATTCAACCTCTTGGCATTCCCACATCCTGCCCTGGTAGCACCATTCACTCCCAGCTGTGAGTTCCCCCCTGCACTATTAAAATGTTGGGCTTCCATGAACATGCTGCCTCCAACATTACAGCAGGATTAAAATGATGAGAGATCTCAGAGCCTATATGCATTGCCACGCCTTTACTCTCTGGACCTGGGTCTCTCTATAGTGTAGCCAGAGCAGGGATTTCTCTTGGCTAAGAGGTATTATTACAGTATTTTCTTTTCCCTCTCACACATGACAAGAAGAGTCTTGCCTCCTCCAGCAGCAATATAACAAAGCAATAACATGGCTAATATTATACTCCCAATCCTCCTCTAACTCATTTCAAATGTTTGCTGAAGCCCAAGGGAAGCTTTGTCTTTTTAGAAAACATATTAACTACATGTGAGCCTCAGTACATCCCATGTGGAACCCCAAGAGAGCAGCATAAATGTTTCTCAGTCATCCTTCAAAGAGAAAACACAGTAATATCTCCTAGTAAAACCAGAAACACAGAACAATATATATCCAATAAACTGCATTTGGACTACTGTGGATAATGTTTGAGTAAGAGTTAGAAGGCAAGAAGTGTGCAGGGGCCTCTCAGGCTGTCTTCGCTGCTTTGTTGTTGTAACAGCCAGATCTCAGGCTTCAATATAACAGCTGCACCACAAGGCTTTACCATACACCTACAAACCAATTTCTTTCTGCTCTTCATTCAGGGGTGGGATGTCCATCTTTGCAGCATGCTGTGCAGACTCTCTTACCTGAAGTTCTCAGAACGTGAGAAGAAAAGCAACATCTTCACCCTTTACAATGCTTTGGTAACCTGCCAGCAAACAGGCTGGGCTCTCACAGCCCGGAGGTTAACAACTCAGTAGTCCTCGGCTGCAGCTGAAAAAGCACTCTTCAGTTTGGAGCCAGTGCTTTCAAGTTCACGTGGCTATGGGCACAGCTGGTAAACACAGGATAAAAACCACCCCCACCACTGAGCAGCAATGGAATGTGGTGGCTTTTCACTGTGCTGGAACCTCATCCTCTCCCATTGTCACGCCCCCTAAGCAGAAAGCTACTGCATGGCTCTTTCTTTAACCCAGGGATCTTCCTCCCTCTTTAAACTGCAACATGCTCACAAGATCGTATCATGGGGAGACATGAGACTGTGCAAGAACATGCCCTTGGGAAGGATTCACTAGAGCTTTATTGAGAACGAGTTCTGGGAGGCACTTACAGAGAAGGATGTTATCTCCTGAGATCTATTACAAATAGGATAACAGGCAGATTTCAAGAGGCAGATGCTCTCTCTTCCCTTTTCACAATGTGTAAAAAACCCCCAAATCCTGCCTTGTCACACCTAAAAGTTTCCTCTGGCATGCTGCTAAATTAAAGAGGTATTACTTTTCTGGGAAGGTGCTGGAGATGGATTGTTCATGCTGCAGATCTGGATTTGACAAGCAATAGTAGTATATGGACTGGGCGCAGAGCTCTCCCATGGATTGGGATGGGAAAGATGCACAGAGCTTCCCTCTCTAAGACTAAGCACAAAGTTTTCCATTTGGGAAATACCTCGGGCCCTCACTTTGCAAAAACTCAATTCTGAACAAGCAGTGGGAAGTAAACTCTGAAAATTACCTGAATTTCCTATGATGGCTTAGTTCAAAAGAGGACTGAATTCAGACCAAATAGGTAAAGTTATCCATTAAAAAAAATTCTGGATTCTTTCACTTTTCCTTACCACTTGGGGCGGGTGGGGGGAAGAATTTGGTATCCAAAGATGATCTGATAGGACCATCTGCCCTGGCAAATATGACACTGGCAAAGGGGGATTCCTCACAGTTAATTTGGTTTTTTTGTTTGTTTTTTTTTTTTTTTTATCATGGCAACTGAAATGAAATGTGTCAATACAAACCTGCTATGGTTAGCAGGAATAATGTCATAAAGAGCAGACACTCTGACAATCTGTGGAAAATCCTTTTTACCCCAGGGAAGACTTGAGTATTACGTATCGTCCCAATAGCATCTGCAGAAGTTGTATTATGGCTATAATTTCAGAGAAAATACAACTAACAGTCAAAGGAATTGTTTCATGCCAGAAGGCAAATAGATTTTCTGAGTCTCCCAGCAAACCTCTATGGTTCTGAGTAGCTTGTGTTAGAAAACAACCTTAGTCGAAGCATAAGTCATAGAGGCCCTGTATGCCTTTGCTTTATTCAAGTTTTCTCTGATTTCACTTAGGCATTGGATATTTCCAAGAGCTTCCTGAGCTAAATGCAATCCCTGCTTCAGCACTTACGGTTTCCACTGACTGCAAGGAAATTTCTCCTCCTTAAAGTGGGAGAAGAGCTGATTGACTGGGTCTCAAAATGCTGTGTTTGGCACTGGGGCAGATGGAGGGTGGTACAGAGATAGGTCAGGATAGTGGGGATTTACTCCAAACCCTTGGAGCCTCAGAGTTCCACCCTGAGGTAAAAAACTGATCTGAAAGCCATGGCTCAGTCCATGCTTCCAAATAAGAATCATACAAGACATGCAGGTTTTAAAGAGTTTTCATGATAAATTGAGACAATAGAGTTTATTCATGCCTTTTTGGAGATGACATGCAGAGACACAAAGGGTGGGATTCACCTCACTTAACATTAGACACCTAATTGTTAAATGTCTCCGTCTATGCAAGTCACCTGTCCTCCACCACATAAACACACTTTTAAGCCTGTATAGAGATGTGGGAACACCAGATGGCAATTCACCTCCAGGTGCCTCAGACGTCTGTCTTGCAATGGGCTGTACCACCCTTGAGGCATGCTCGTCTCTCTTGACTAGAGAGGACCTGAAATTATTGTCTTAGACATCTGCTCAGCATCTAGATCTAAGGTGACTCCAGCTTGGAGCAACTTGCTCCTGGGCCTATTGCAGGCCAATGGAACAGCCAAGTTTTGAACTATTTCTCCAGCATACCATGCCTTGAACATGACAGCATCCTTCCTCCACAGGCAGTGAGATCAGCCCATTCACTGCTGGGTCAGTCACTGTGACTCAGCAGTGGGGGATGTGCCAAACCATCTTTAAAGGTCAGTAAGTTCCTCTGCCAAGGCTGAAAACAGCAGCTTGGCCCTTTCATCTGTCAGGTCTGTTTTATATCATCTGCCAATTGCTGGCATCCCATCCTAAAACAACTCACTTCACCTCTGTTTCCAGCCTCGCAGCCCATCAGGCTGTTCCTACCCTGTCACCTCCTATTCCCCTGTGTCACATCATGGGCTTGGTATGGCATGACAGGCTGAGACACACCGAGCCAGGGAAGCTGTAATCATGGTTCAACAGAGAGAAAGAGAGAGGACAGGATGTGTCAGAAGTACAATTAAACAGACCACATTTGATCAGCAGTCTAAACCCACAACAGACGTGTTTCCTTTCAGCCCTGGGCAAAGTATTTTACAATACTTTATCCCTGAATCATGCTAGTTTCTTACAACTCCCAAAGGCATCTTGTTCTACTCTTGCATTGACAATCAAAAATCAAAGAGAACAGATTCCCTCGGCTAGTCTGTGCGGACAGAGCTGCAAGGAACAGGATCCCTCTCAGCCCTCCAGAATGTTTGTATCACCAGAGACTTCAAGAATGAATAAACAACTTTATTCTGTAAGGACTTTTTTGTGCCTGATTGGAATGACAGAGAAAATTGGACAGCTGCTTTAGCATCACAAGAGAAGACTTGTAACAGTGAATGCATATTACGGCATTGCCTTAACCCCTTCCCTAAAAAGCCAGTGGGGTAGGAGTACAAAGAGGTGGTGAAACCTATGGACAGATACACCCTGCTTTACTGCAGGCTGAAAGGGGCAGTTTACATGTCTTGGGCTGATCAAGAGACCTTGTTTGTTGCTAAATAACAGTGTGGATGGACCAAAAAGCTACAGAACTCTCTTTCTCTCCCTCCAGAGACACACTGTTAGCCTTCATTACAGGGTGTTATTAATAATAAGTAGCTATGGCAATATCATATGCGTGTAGAAGTTCAATAGCTCATAAATCTTGTGAAGAACTTTAAAATGGTAGATGAGGTTCTTGGATACACTTGTATGGTAACATTTACACTGATGCAGAGAGCTTGAAAGAGAAATGTCTGTTACTCACTTTGCAGACATATCACACGGGGATGGATTTATGTGATGCCCACAAGGCAGATACTCAGCTGATGCAARGAGACAGCTACCTGAAAGCCAGGTGATCATCTGCCCTTCAAGGTCCAAAGGAAGAATGTATTGTGTCCTTGGTTTGGAAATGCCAGGTGTAGAGGAAAAAGGAGTGGAAAAACCTGTGTATCTCTACAGTTTCTGTGAGGACAGATGGCTTTGCATGCTCCTGAAAGAATAATCCTCTTCTTTATCTTCCCAATCTTACTTTTTAAAATACCTCGTCTTTGGCAACAGGTCAGACTCACTGGGCTAACAGAGAAGCATGGTGCTGCAGCATGGTCCTTCCTTCACAGGTTGGCCACTGGGAGAGGGAGGGAGCACTGACCCCCTGCATGGTACATGATATCCCCTTGTAGAGCACAGCCTTCCTTAGGCAGGTGGTAGCCAGGATATAGGCACATTGGCATGGGCAACAACTGACCCTCAGTCAAGGATGTTACCTCGATCTTCAGCTTCTTGCTCTGCAATAGACTTCTCTTAGGGTGGAGCTCCCCATCACAAAGTGGCACATTAGGGGTTTTCCCACCTCCTGTTTCAGCTACGGGCTCTGCTCTATGCCATGGTGCATCTCTCCTTCTATTGTATTGTGAGCTTGTACATTCAGCCACAGGTGTTTGAAGGTACGCAGGCACTTCATTTGCCTGCTGTAATGTGGGACTGACAGCACTGTTCAGCTTCACAGAGTTGTGGTGAGTAGCAGCATTAAAGAGATTAAATTGATGGAGGCCTTACATGGATAAGCCTTACCTGGACAAGCTCAAGAAGTGGGCCTGTGTGAACCTCATGAGGTTCAACAAGGCCAAGTGCAAGGTCCTGCACCTGGGTCAGGGCAACCCCCGGTATCAATACAGGCTGGGGGATGAAGGGATTGAGAGCAGCCCTGCCGAGAAGGACTTGGGGGTACTGGTGGAGGAAAAGCTGGACATGAGCCGGCAATGTGCGCTCGCAGCCCAGAAGGCCAACCGTACCCTGGGCTGCATCAAAAGCAGCGTGGCCAGCAGGTCGAGGGAGGTGATTCTGTCCCTCTGCTCTGCTCTGGTGAGACCCCACCTGGAGTACTGCGTCCAGCTCTGGAGCCCTCAGCACAAGAAAGACATGGACCTGTTGGAGCGGGTCCAGAGAAGGGCCACGAAAATGATCAGGGGGATGGAACACCTCTCCTACGAAGAAAAGCTGAGAGAGTTGGGGTTGTTCAGCCTGGAGAAGAGAAGGCTTCGGGGAGACCTTATCGCAGCCTATCAGTACTTAAAGGGGCCCTATAAGAAAGATGGGGACAAACTTTTTCGCAGGGCCTCTTGCGACAGGACAAGGGGTAATGGTTTTAAACTAAAAGAGGGTAAATTTAGACTAGATATTAGGGAAGACATTTTTTACGGTGAAGGTGGTGAAACACTGGCACAGGTTGCCCAGAGAGGTGGTGGATGCCCCATCCCTGGAAACATTCAAGGTCAGGTTGGACGGGGCTCTGAGCAACCTGATCTGGTTGAAGATGTCCCTGCCCATGGCAGGGGGGTTGGACAGATGACCTTTAAAGGTCGCTTCCAACCCAAACTATTCTATGATTCCATGATTTTAGATAGGCAGAGATGCTCTCCTTCAAGCCTGTTCCTACTGAAATAACCAGTCTAGTGCTATGCAACGATGTCTCCCTTCTGCGTGATTAGAGATTGCAACCAGGAGATGTCTGTGTCTCTTGTCTGCTCTGACAGGCTTTAGCAGGAAGAGAACATCAATCTGTTTCTTCAGGTTAGTGGCTTTGTCTGTTCTGCCTTATCAGGTGTCTTCTACCACCTTCTCCTTGAATGGATGATAGATTTCCAGCCAGTGCTCGCATGTTAATGAGGCCAGGCACTGAATGAAAGCATGTACGCCCCTGCATGCAGCCCCCTGCCCCTGCAGGCACTGTGCCCTATCATCCCATTTTTATTGAACCCTAGCTTAAATGWTTCATTTCCAAACACGCTCACTCTGGGCCAAGAGCCACACCCTGCAGTCAATCAGAGGACACTTTGAGTCATTTTTGAAAGGACATTAATTTCAGAGCTGCGGCTGCCTATGAACCACAACAGTCCTACACCAAGCCTTGCTGGTGGAAGGTGTCTTGCTAAAGGTGGCCAAGCTCTGCTCTCACAACCCTGATGGCAAGGGACACAGCACTCAACAGCCAGGTGAGCTCATGAAATGATTAAGCTGTGCACAAATCAAACAGATGCAAGCCCTCACCTCAGGCCCAAGTCAGCCTCCCAACTTTTGCATGGGCCGAACATGCTGAGAGCAAACTGGAGTTATTTCAGTGTAAATCCAGTGCAGTTTGCTGGAGTCACTGGAGTTACACCAGCCTGTGAGGGCACAGTCCATAAAGACAGTAAAATACCTCCAAATTCCTCTTTTAGTGTTTCTGGAGCCCTGTACACACAGGCTTCGTGTTTGAGGTCAAGTGCTCCTTACAAGTGTGGTTCCTTGCCCAGAGCTGCTACTGGCTTACTCTGGATATGAATAACGCTGTACATTAATTAACAGGCCTGTGGTCTGGATGAGAAGTACAGCTGGTTGCTCAGAGCCGTGTCCAGCCGGCTTCTGAGTGTCACCAGGGATGGAGACTCCACAACCTGTCTGGACAGCCTGGCCCAGTGTTCAGCCACCCTCACAACAGAAAAGGTTTTTCTTATGTTTAAATGGAATTTCTTGTGTTTTAATTTCTGCCCATCGCCTCTTCTCCTTTCACTGGGCACTGCTGAGAAGCATCTGGCTCTGTCTTCTTTACTCCCTTCCATCAAGCATTGATACCCATTGATAGATCCCCTGAGCCATCTCTTCTCCACACTGAACAATCCCAGCGCTCAGCCCCGCCTTGTATTTCAGACGCTCCAGTCCCTTAAACATCTCTGTGGCCCTTTGTTGGACTCACTCCAGTAGCCCATGTCTCCCTTGTACTAGGGAGCCCAGACCTGGATGGAGCACTCCAAATGTGACTCACCAGTGCTGGAGAGAGGGGAAGGATTACCTCCTTCGACCTGCTGGCAACGCTCTTTGTAATGCAGCCCAGGAGGCTGTTGGCCTTCTTTGCTGCAAGGACAGATGCTGGTTCATGTTCAGCTTGTTGTCCACCAGGACTGCAGAAGTCTTCCCACTGAGCACTTGGACAAATGCCCCCATACTGATGTCTCAGAAATGCAACTTTGATGTAACTTCCACATTTACACTTCAAAAAACACAAGCTCAGCACAGTACAAAAGGGTATAATTACCATTTCAGAAAAAAATAAATGTTAATTTGACGTTGTGTGTTATGGCTCTGACAGCTCCCAGGCTCTTGTGAAATGAGTGTCAAAGAGACATTACGAACAAATACAGAAGTGTTTGTTTTTCTTCTTCCTATACTGAAGAGAAGGATACTTCAGCCAAGCTGAAGCAATGAGTGGAAAAATCAACTGATAAAGGAGGAGGCAAAGTAATTACAAAGCAAATTTCAGAGCAAGCAAGTGTGGGAATAGTTCTTGTTTTGCAGGCAAATGGGAGCTAAAGCCCTTGCAGAACAGAAGTGATCACACATACTCAGAGATGACTCCCACTGGCAGGAGCTGAGTGCCTCACTTGTTCCTTAAAACCCTCTCATACGAACAACCAAAGTCTCCCCTCAGAAACAACTCTCCTCTCCTCCTTTCTCCCATCAGCTTGATGGGAGCAACACGTGCTCAGTATGTGCAGAACAGCATTAGAAGAAAAAAGTAGGAGTGATTCTTGGAGTATCCTATTCAAAGGGGTCTATTTACAAGATAAAACTTCTTGTTAAGGCTGGGCTAAATGCTTCCCTTTAAACTTTTCCCCTCAATCAGAATATTGTTTTTAGAAAAAAATTGAGGGTGTTTTTCTTTCTTTCTTTCCCCAGGAACTGMATGCTTTCCATGAACATAGAGTGCAATCCCCGCCACTGGAGGGTTTGGTGAAGGGGCTAGACAAGCACCGTCAGGAGTGGTGCACGTAGAGCTGTTTTCTCCTTAAGAGACAATCCGAGGGTCCTTCTGACACTCAAGCCTATGATTTTTGTTTATTCATTTTTTTGTCATAAAAGCTCCTTAAACTGTGGTGTGGTGTGTTTTTTGGTTTTTTTTTTTTTTTTKCTTTTATCACTCTAGACCCCCTCTAAGAAAACAAAATAATTTAGAGTTCGGGATTTTCAGCAAAATGATAAAAAATGTCCATAAGGGGGAATCCTTGGGTTTTCCCAACCTGATCTTCCTCCTTGGGAAGAAAGTGTGTGGCACAAAAAGCAAACACATTTGTTTTGCTGCTGAGAGCACATTGACTTGAGCCTAAACATTTCAGACTGAATCAGTTCCAATGGGTCCAGTACTAGACAGGATGGAAGATTAGCCTTGCAACACAGAACAAGCGGAAGTAGTCAATAAATATTTCAGTTCTGTATTTGGAAAGAATTTGGATGATGTATTCATATCCTACAAGGATAATGAAATACTTCACTTTCCAATGGCCCTAAGCAATGTTTGATTGCACAGAAAGAATTCAATATAATTAAAGAGGATGTTAAACAACAGCTATTCAAGTCAAACATTTTAAAACCTGCAGCTCCAGATCATTTACATGTAGGAGTATTAAGAGAAGTATTTCAGGAACATTCCAGAACTTGTTACAATTTTTGAGAAATTGTATATGCAGGATATCTGATTCAGGCATAAGATGGCTTTAAACCTGGATTTTTAGTCTCCTAAGGGAATGTCCTAATCAGCAGATGCTTGGCTCTCCTAGCGCGATGCTGACTCAGTCTTTCTGCCTGATATCACACTTTTTCTGTCTCTCTCCTCCTTTCCTCCATCACCCAAACAGATTTCTAAAGGACTGGACTCTGTCTCAGACAGAAAAGACATCAGTTATCAAAACCTGCCCCTCTTTTCTTCATTGGCCAAGTCCTTGCACCAACCAGGCATCCTTGAGGGAAGAGCCAGGGATGCTGCAGACAGATGCAGCACATCTCAKCCGAAGAGCGAAAGTGGGAGAAAACCTGCACAAGCAGGGTGAGCTGCATCTTCCCATCTCGTACCAGGAAGAGGCACTGGCTGGAAGGGCTGAATGTACAACACATCTAGGTCCAGTAGCTGAACCATGCCAAGAAAGCCACAGACACACTATTGCTGGAGGGAGGCATGTCCAGATGGGGATTCACTTGAAGCCTAGACCATGACCCCAGAACTGACTTTTCCTTTCCTAGCAGGGAAGGCAGGGTCCCTTCCTCCAGTTCGGACACGGCCTAACTCAATGAATATCCAGAGACATTCACAATGTGCTTACTCTTCTCTACTCAAGGGTTTGTCTCATGAGGTAGGCTGTCATGCCAACCCCTCTGTATCCTCCTCCAGACACTCCTGCCCTATATCTGATCTCCAGAGTCCCCCCCCATACTACCCCACAGAGACCTCCCAGGTCTCTCATGTCCTGACCACTTGTTTCCTACTGCATAGAATTTTTTCTTGCTTGGGTATCAGTCAGTCACCAGCATGTTTAAATAATCTCCTAGCTTTGTTCAATTCAGGCCCTCAGTGAGTAATTTATTAAATAACTGAGAGACAGTTCAGGTGACCTAGATGAACTTTATTAACATAGTACAAATAATTCAAAATTTCTAACAAAAGAAATGGGCCTTGGAAACACTCATTTTGATTTGTAACCAGCTTTGGTGTAGCTGCCACATGGGGTGACACAATGACCTTTTTAGGGGAGTTGTAGGCCAGGGCAGAGATGTCCCAGATTTCTTCTGAGACTGACCCTGAAAGGACAGAAACCTGACTGATGAGGCTAGGATGGCTGTGGGGTCACCGCTCCTGAACTGCTTGTCACTCAGCTGCTGAACAGAGGCACAGCACAGGCGGTGGTAATTCACTATAAAACACTGTGCTTTAAACTACACCTGCTCAGGACACAACTGACAAGCAGTTCAGGCATCTCAGCAGAGAAGGGCAAGCAGGGGGTTTGGCACCTTCTCAGGTCTAAGATAATAATCAGAGTCCCAAATCTCACAGTTACTGGTTCCTGAAAGGGAGCCTTCCTTTTTCATCCTTAGGGCACAGGCTGCTTGGATGGAGGACAGTCAAAAGATGTAACATTTCTACAYGGAGGGGAAAACTTCCCAGGCCCAACATACTTAAGCAAGACTGAATGGGAAGTCAGACCCTTATGCCCACATCAAGGTCAGAGCAGGGTGTTCAGGGAGTTTAGTCTTGAAGTTTGAATTACACATGCAACTAACGAAGCAAGGCTTTACATAAAGCAGGATTATCCCAGGTTGCATCCACTGAATGAGCCCCCTGAGCGCTAGGAAACCTAATTAAGTAGGTAGAGAAATACTAATAATTTTGTTGGGAGCTACCGCCTTACTCCTGGAGGGAAGAACCTCAGGCAGATCGTGCTGCAGAGCAGCTGACAAGCCAGTGTCAGCTCTACAGCCCAGAGATAAAGAACAACGAAGGAGCCCATGCATTACAGATGGATGTTGTCACCAACGAGTGAGCCTGTGATGACAGAGGGACGTTGATGTTCCAATGCACCAGCAGCCAATCAATAAGTAATTAGAATGATTCAGTGAATTTACTACACAGAGAAATTGATAAAATTAATTAAAAAATTAATATATAAAGTCCACAGGACAAGTTAACCCTTGTTGGCTCCCATACTCCAACTCCCACTGCTTGATGTTTCATACATTTATAGATTTTTAAGGTCCCTATAGCATCTAGCAGGAAATTCTGCTCCACTCACGCTCTGAATGCAGCTAGTAAGTCCAGCATTGAGCCTGATACCATGAAGCCGAAGACTAAAGCATTTCTTCTAGTCCTCATGCAAAAAATTATGTAAGATGAGGAAGGTGCCACTTAAAATTAAGATTTTTTTTTTTTTTAATTTCTTTTTTTTTTTAAAATTCCAGGGGGAAAGATCAAGATTAAAAAGAAAAAAAAATCCTTCTTCAAAACAGAAAGGAAAACAGAAGAACTCATAGATTAATAGGGGAAACCATAAAATATCCCTCCCAAATACACTAATATTACTCAGGCATAAATTAAATATTTTATACCAATGATTTTGAAGAGCTTCATTTCACTTTTGAACATTCTGAAAAGCTTTTGTCTATTTATGTAACATACATGCCAAAGCAAAAAACTCTTCTGAATGGAAAACCTAAACTTTGTTTTGAAACACTGTAGATTTTTTTTCACTTTTCTCTCTCACAAAAGAGAAAAATGACCTTTTACTTTGAAAACCTATACTTGTGATGCATTTTCATTTTCAGTGCACAAAGTTCTAATTGAGAAACTTCAGGGCACTCTGACTGCATCTACCTTGTTAGTTTGTTCCAGCTAGGTTAATCAGCCTGACTTTTAGAAATGTGTGATTTAATTCTGTTAGGACTTTGTCTGGCTCTCAGTAACAGGGCTAATGAGAGTATCACACTGCAAGCTGCATAAGAGAAAGGTTATCTTCTCTGACATATCAAATCCAGCACATATAATAACACATTCTCTATTCCACTGATCTGGAGGTTCAGCACTGCAAAAGCCTGGAAAAAATAATAATATCAGGTATGGCTAGGAGCAGTTGCTGGAAAAAGCGTGATCTGGSTAGACGTGGGTGGAACAATGGGTGTTTTTAGCAGTGACTATCAGAACATCTTCTCTGAGCTGGAACGGCAGTAAATGGCTTCAAAAGCCACATCTGAGCCTTGTTAGGTATATTATTACCTTCCAGGTCTAAGTCAGTGTGAATGGCTTGTCTCTTTTCCAGGCAGCTGTTCACCAGCAACATGTTTGGCCTGGCTTTCTGTGAAGCAGGAGTTTTGGTTTGGTTTTCTTCCCCCAGAGACAAACTTCAATGGTAATCCGAAAGGAGGATACTTGAACACTTATTTCAGAGACTACTCCATTCCCTTTGCAAGCAAAACCCCTATTTTGATTCCCTTTGCTGGGAGGCTTTGTCTGTACTGCTCGAGGAGGATGCTATTAATATTACTTGGATTATTAAGGATTATATATCCTTTCAACGTCTTGGAACACTGACCTAAGTTTCCAAAATGATACATTTTTACTGACTCCAAGTCCATCTTTCTCTACTTCCTCAAGTCAGCTACTACTCATAAATACTTGTGGAATTCAGAGCTATGGAAGCAGGTATCAACTATTACTTTTGTTACATTAATGATTTGCTAAGCATTGTAGCTATCAGAATTCCTTAAGTATTTTTTATACACTTTTAAAATAGATCTTTTAGAGAAGCCATTATGGCAAAACTGAATTTTCCACAGACTTTTTTTCTAAGAGAAAGTTTCTCAAGCACCACATGGATTTCTTAGTTAAAATTCAAAGAAGACACAGCCTTGAAGAGACAATAAAAAAGTTCAGTCTGTTCACACCAGGGACAAGATTGTCCCTGGCAGATGTGTGTTAATCTGTTCTTAAAATTCTCCTGATCATTTGAGGTTTATAGAAAGGGGTGGGATACAGCTCTCCAGGATGGTGTAAGAATAGTTAATCCCACCACCTGAGCAGATCATCCAGATAACACCTTTGGTGTCCTTTCAGCTTTCTGCTTTTACGCATTCAGCAACTTTGGGTCTCTCTCAACTCTGAGGAGCTCTTTGGCTAAAAGACTATCAGCACTTGCAGACTCATGGGTTGAAGCTGTTCCACAGTCCACTATTTAGAGCAGCAAGTTCAAGGTGTATGTGCCATTTTCCATGGAAGTGCCCTAAATCATCAGAAGATCAGGTGCCTCTCTGTCTTTGTTCTTACAGCACTTTGTATAGGCATTAACTATTCCTTGGGGTAGAATGTGTAACTTTGTCAGGCTGTGAAAACCACTTCTCACCCAATTCCTGTGAAGTCTTTCTCCAGAGATCACACAACATGATTCTAAAGACAGCATACAATAACAAGCCTGAAGCTTAGGCTCAGACTAACCAGAAAGGTGAAGGTCTTCATCCTTTTTTGAAATTTTGATTCTGTCTCAGATGCAGAGGCTCTTCATTGTCTTTAACTCCAAGCAAAAATTAGKTATCTTGTAAACTATACTAATTAATTAATTAATTCCCCATAACATTTCCTTTCGCAGGAAGGATGGAATATAATCAGAAATATGTTAATGTGCCATTTGCTAATTTCACTCTTATTCCATCTGGGGACAGTAAGATCTCCTCTGATATGTTTTCAATGTATTTGTCAGAATTACTAGATCTTGAAGAAGAAATAAAGTTTCCTGCTTTTTGCAAGTATTTTTTCATTCTTATCCCTGAGTCCTCACATGAGGCAAATCAAGATAAACTGAGTTTTTTTCCCAATTAAGCCAAGACCATTTCAGGTGCTGCTCATGCTCTATCTTCTCTAGATATCTGGAGTGAATTTTTATTGTTATTTTTCTTTCAAGATCTTTTCTTGATCATAATTGGATTCTAAAATTAGCCTGAGAGAGGGACAAATTCAATTTTGTGACTTTAAAGATTGGTCTTTCTAACCATAGGTTGCATTACTGCTGCTTATAGAAATAGTATCAGACCATTACCTAACAAGAAAGAAATTAAGGGGTGAAAGATACTGCTCTATGACTATTCAGTCCCTTCTACTGCTCACATGCAGAGAAACAAATTCTAGTCTAGGACTAATTCAGATCTTTGAGCCTGCCAAGTCTACACAAGCACGAAGCCCCTACCCGGAAAACAATCACCTTGGTCTCCTGGAGAGCTGCTACTTATCCTCTCTGAAACCATGGCAGAGTGCTCACACCATCTGCCATGGCTAATACAAGTGGTTAATTTTCCCTSAGTCCTCCTACAGTCACTAATGAGAGACTGGCTCCCCCAGATGAAGATTCAGAGCACCTGAAGGCTCCCACTCTAAACCACGTCCAGGGAGGCTGTCTCTCTCCACTGGCTACAGACAAAGATAGCGAGTGAAGTCAGCTGGCAAAGCATCTACAGCGTCCCAAACTTCTCCAATACCAGCTAGTATTCAACTAATACTCACAATCTGAGATTGTCAAAGTCCCAAAATTTGGGCTGTATGTCTGTCACAATGTTTTCAGAGATATACATATGCCTCTGGCTCCTGTCCTCCAGGCAACCAGATTACTTTGATAAATTCATATGTATTAATTCATAGCCCCGACCATGCTTCCCTTTTCAAACAAGATGGAGTAGCTAATTAAATGCTCTTCTAAATCATTGGAGATCTCCCTGGCTGCAGAGAAGGAGACAATGGAGAGATGCTTCTGATTATAATTTTTCTCTTTCTCTCTGGTGATTAGATATGTGGAGGCCTGCCCCCTACTTCTGACCTGCTTTGTTAAATTCTCCAGGAGTTTGTAAGTGACGTGTGTGCTACATGCATGCAATATTGCCTAGGGACTGGAACGGTGGATGTGGATTCAGCAGTCAGCTCAGCCACTGCCTTTCCGTGTGACTTTGGGAAAGCCATGATGCTTTTCTGTCTCCCATCTCTAAAATAGGGATATGCTATTGGTCTGCTTTCAAAGTGCCTATTGGCTATGAAATCAAGACTTTAGTGTTCTTTCTATTTTAATACTTCAGCATTTATTTACTTTTCTACTTTTGTTCTGTTCACAACACATTTTTGAGCTTGCTATCAGCAAAGATATACAATACAGGCTTTAATATTAGAGGGAATTGATACTGATGGGAGCCCTGTTACAATTTGTTAGGTTTTTATGTTCCATGTAAAAAAAATTGATGTGCTCAGAATTGGTGAAGTTATTTTTCAAGGGTTTAGTGGAGCTTAAATTATGCTTTGGCCTTGTTCTTCTCAGGGGTGGATTTCACCTGGGGTGAAACAGAATGGCCTGGTTAGTGAGGATATAGATTTCAAATAGTAACTCCTACTGCTCCTACTGTTTAATGATCACTTAAATTTGTGCTATGATGATACATAACAGCTATTTCCCTTGAAGGTTTCCAGCACAGAATTCAGGTTACCTCTTACAGAACTGGGAGGGAGCATAGATGCTGAGACTGCGTAAAGGTAGAAAGGAAATAGAAGTTCATATCGCGTATTACAATGTATGAACAACCCTCATGCACCCCCATGTTACACTGAGATACTAGCAGTTGCTTTGACTGTGAAATGATGTAGGAGCATGTCCAACCGTGCGTCACTATTGTGTTGATTCTTGCCTTGACAGAAGCACTAATTAGAGCCATGGGCTTTGCTTTGTCCGATGTCGTGCTGCATAGACAAAAGAGATTTCTCCCACCAACCTACAGAATCAGAATCAGCTGGGAGGAAAAGACTGATTTTTCAGCAACAGACTTTGAAGGAAGTGAAATTTTGYCTCCCTTTTCCCTCCAAATCACAGGAACTTCCATTTCAAACTTCTTAATGAACTGAAAATTGATCACTTGTCCATCCATTAAACTCCCCATTCTTTATGTGATCCTCTATACTTCTTAAGAGGAGGGAAGGGGGGCATAAATAAATAAATAAAGCCAAAATAAAGAGAACCATTTTGTTTTGACAGAAATCAAAACATAATTTTTCATTTTGATGACCCAATCAATAATCACGAGCAATGTGAAATCTCTTTAAAGAAACTTTTGCTGGCAGACGGTTCTTGCCCACCTCCCTTCCCGCTGCTGCGGTGGGGGAAGGCAGCTTTCCTGGAAGGGAGGCTGACAGACAAGCTGATTTGTATTTGTCTTTCTATCCTTTCTGTTGCTTTCTTTGTCTCCATCAGATTTAATGGAGTTAACTCACTCATGCAGCTATCAGTCTCCCAGAGTGACTGCAGAGAGCTGTCTTATCTGGCACACTGTGCTGCAGGGACTCACAGTTTCCCACTGAGGAAGTGGAGTTCTCAGGACGGACCATGTATGCTCAAGTGAAAGAAATTTTTGGCTAAGTTCAGTCTGTACAAGTCCAGTAAGCACATTTCACCAGTAACTGATTGGTGACAATAGCCAGCCTCCTCTGCAGGAGGCTTCAGTCAAGAGGCCCGAGATAATAGGACAAATTTCCTTTGGAGAAGTGGGGTCAAGGGACTTACCATGGAGGAGGCTGGAAAACACCGATACAGAATCTGGGGGGTTTTGTACATGGTACATGAAAATGAGCAGCCCCCAGAGCTGTTCATCTGGAGTAGTGATTTCTGATTGCTTTAGATTCAAATAATGAAGGACATATATTTGGGGACTAGRAAATTCTCTCTTTTGTTTTTAAAGCAGTTCTATTTTTTCCCAACTTATTTTTGAGTGTGCCTGGAAATATTCACTTGGAAGTGTTTAAAGAAAATATTTACCAAAAGTGTCTGCTTCCCACATACATTTTTAATATTTTTCTTCCTCCTGCCCTTTGCTGCCAAAAAGCAATCCTCAACACAGATATGTATCCTATGGAAAAAAATGAAACAATTGAAGAGTAAAATGGAATATTTCTAGTGACAATGCATGGTGTTGCCGCAAGGAAGGCCTACCTTGGATGTGAGATGCTGCTTTTTTTTTTTTTTGACTGGAGACTCTGGCCAAAGATCTGTCCTCTGATACTAGACCCAGGGACCTTTCTGTTTTATGTCTACCTTCCAACTCAGAGAGGAGGCAGATGCTTATCACAGCAAGTGTTGGCCCAAGGTCCAGCTCATTTTTGTTTAAAGTTTTCTTTGAAAACCAGCTCCTGTCTTCAAAGTAGCTATAGCTATTTGAACAGTGTAATCCAGTACTGCATGCTCGCAGCAGCCCACCCCACAGCAGGGGTGACACCCCGAGCAGGACATCAGAGCCACCAGTGACTTAGCCCGCGGTGAAGCCGTGCCCTGCAACAGTGTCTTGGTTCTCAGCATCAGTTTCTGCAGCATATCTGATGTTTTGAATTTGTTGGTAAACTCCCCATTCCAATCAATACAAATGCATCTGAAGAGCCAGGCAGCCTGCTGAGACTTGGAGGTAATGCCATTTGGATGGGAGGAGAAGGACAATTTCCACCTTGTGTGCATCTCTGCAAGGTGTCCTGATGGCCATGGGAAAAAGAGGAGGAAAAAGATGCCAGTGCCACTTCATTCTCCTCCAGGATTGAAAGGATCAATAAAAAGCATTGAGGATGAAAGAATTAGAGGGGAGGGAAGCCAGGATGAAAAGATAAGAGACTCATTTTGATTCTTTAACTGAATAAATGGCACACCTGGCTACTGCTCCCACATGCTTCAAACAAAAAAGACCACGCTTCTTACTCGGTCTCCTCAGAATACAAGAAAACCTTTGAATGAAACCACACTTAGATTAAATCATCATTTGCTTTGACTTTCCGTCTCAAAAATGAGGGCAGACCACTGGCAGAGACATGAGCTCTCTGATTGATGCTTCCACCTCAGCAAGAAGTACAACCAGGTGAGTCCATGTCTCTCTTGCTCACTGGTAAAACCAAGACTCACCATGCCACAAAGAGCATGGGGGGCTGTGTACCTGCACAGTGCTGTACGATGCTGCCGGGAGAGCAAACAAGAACCAAATCTCTTTCCTTCTGTTGATGCTATAGATGAGTAACGCTGGGCCAAGTGGCAGCCCACCTAATGGCACAACATTTCAATGCTGAATTATTTGCTCCACAAATGTGAGTCAGAGCCCAGACATAACACTGAGAGCTGGACTTCGAGTAATTTACAGCACCACCCCCAGGAAAGGACTTCTGCCAATTATGAGGCTGACAACTCAGCAGCTTTTGTCAATATTTGTGTTTGCTTGGCTATCATTTATTTTAAAGGAAGTAACATTTCCTGAGACTTTTTTTCTGTTCAATCTTGCTCCTTTCTCCTTCCTCCCAATGCTTGAGTTAAATTAAACATCTAATTTTCAGCTATTTAAAATCTTTAAAAATCACTATGGAAAGCTAAATTTCTAGACAAAACACTTTCAACAAGAGAATTTAAAATGATTCATTGCAAAAACTTCAAAATAAAATAATTTCAATAATAATTCTATTTCAATAATTTCTCAAAAAGAAATCCCACTCCCACTCCTGTATATATTTATGGTGGTCAGAAATATTTACCAAATTTGATATGAATTCTTCACTGAGTCAAAACAGGCACAGGCAGATTTATTTGCTTCTAAATGGGAACTCTGGCACATAAACTGTTTTGTCCAACCGTAGTTACAGGTCACTCAAGCCCTGCAGAGACTTCAGGGCTGATACGTGGCTGAGTGGACAAAGAGCCCTCCCTGTGCTCCATCCCCAACCGGATGGAGGGCAGCATGCTGTGCTGGTGGATACAGACCCAGCCATGGTTTGCAACTCTTAACTCCAAGGCTGCTCATTTCACTACTCAATACCCAGGAAGGAAGGCCACATGCTCTGAAAGGTTGTATATTAATGACAAAAAGATACAAAAACTAAATCAAACTCAGGGTCTTCCACACAAGTTGTTTAACCATCATACAATAGTCTAAAGAGGAAGAAGAGCAATCACATGATTTGAATGAAAGAATTTGTGCAAGAAGTAGTAAGAAACCACTGCCCACATTGCCCACAGTTACTCTCATATCTCAGCCCTTCAGCCTGAATTTGTCACATCCTGAAACGAAAGGGTATTACAGCACTCCTGGCTGAAAGCACACTCAACTGGCAATGGTGTTTTCTCTGCCAGTGAAAACAGTTTAGTTTATTACTGTTGCCTGTAACAGACAGGTGCTCAGATACTATAGCAGTGAAGTGTGTAAGTGTAAATAAGACAGATAGATAGATAGATAGAACAAAAGAAATAGATAGATAGATAGATAGACAGACAGATAGATGGATAGATAGATGGATGCTAAGTGATAAAATAAAACAGATGTAGAGTCATATTCAACACAGAGAAGAGATAAAGGCAGGTTCTTCCAAAGCCAGTGACAGCGAGCCTCTGACATGGAGCTACAAGGTCAAATCCATCGATAGATGAGCAGAGGAGGAAGATGAGATTAAAAGAAACAAGGCTTTTTCAGATTACCAGATCACACTGTCAGAAGGAGTGTGGGTGACTCTAAAAATGTCCCCTGCTAGCCCTGAGTTACATGCAGCCACGTGTCCAGGTGCTGGTAGGAGCGTGTCACACCGTCTTAGTCACCTTGTCTTTGCAGGAGGTTTCTGTGGCTGACCCATCACTGTTACTGATAAAAGACTGGAGGAAGGCAGTGAGGTCTCTTCCTTTTTGCTCTACTTACATATATTTTTTTCCCCTATTAAAAAAATCCTACTTAGGTAATAGGCTCCAGAAAGGGGAAAAATGTCCCATTAATGAGGAACCAATAGAGACTTTTCAAAGCACCTGACAGGGCTAAAGCCATAAATTCTCTGAATTAACTAGAGTGGAGTTATGGATGCAAGTAGGAACTCAGCCAGGAATGAATTAAAAGAATTCAGCCTCAAATTCATCAATGTCCTGGTTAATATTTTAGCCTCTCAGTGGTCCAGAAATGATGAGGGAGAGAACAGAATTGACAGTAATAACAAGGCTGTTGAACACTCTTTGTGGGTCTTATTGGCAAGGAGATTGGTGAGAGGTGTAATAGCTCACAAAGTGCCGTTACTCCTCCCGGGAGTGTGTGATCACTGCCTGCAAGCAAGCGTCTGTCCTCCAGCAAGTGCTGCTCTCTGTCATGCCTCGGTCTTTGCTGGAAGAGAAGAGTCTAGGGGCCATTTTGCTCAGAGCCCATGGGAGAAATACAAAAGCCAAGGAAAATGTGCATGTGTTGGACTGCCCAAAAGGCTGTTCTTCTAACATTTGTTTTTATCCACAATGCGAACAGGAGGAGACAGATGTCAAACAGTAACAAAGATGTTTCAAAATGGACTATTAAGAGAAAGGAAAACACTTTGCCGTGAAAGTTGGAAGCTTTTTGTTTACAGCCCAAGCAGGTCAATCATCCCAGCGCAGAATTGTTTGACTTCGTTTGTGAAATGGTGCTTTGGCCAGGTGGACTGAAATGTTTCATTTCAATTTTTCGTCATGATAAATGACCCTCCATCACTGTTCCTTATATTTAACTTAAATGCAGGCCCATGGTTACACATCCAGGTTTCAACAATATATTAACCCATCTGTGTTAAAAATGTATGATATATTTTACGTATTCATTCATGTAACTTAGGAAAAAATGTCAAACCACTTATGAAAAAATCAAGATTAGGGAATTTTCTTACAGCCAGTTCAAGTGGGATCCTTCACTCATTGGTRTGGTGGTCCAAAAATGTAAATGTTCCCTTCTGAACTAATTATCTGTAGTCTCTTGAAGAGACAGGCAGCTCTAAAGCATGATTTACTTCACGCATTTCGATACTGACCCCAAGAGAAGAAAGAAGACGTGCCTATTTCTTTCAGCTTTCAAATAAGTCCAGACAATTGGTGCAGACTGAACTCCTACACTACAGACATCTAAACTTAGATTCGATGACACCCCTCTCTTGAGACTGTTGCAAATCTTTACAGGTCACAGGGCTCCAGGAACAGAAAAAAAGCAAACTCATTGCTTTTATTCACACAAATATTCTCAGCTACGTCACCAGACAATTCAACCAGCTCTAATGAACACTTGCCTTTTTTTCTCAAAGAAAGCATGCTGGGATGTAATATGCAGCTCAGTAAATTCACTCAAAGCTTTTGAGAGAAAATAATTTGGTTTTTTTTCAAAGTGTTAATAACAGGCTCATCTGCTCTGGAAGTGTAACTGACATTAAGCATAGCAGGAGTGGAGGTTGAGGGGGGGAGATCAGCTACAACCCTCACTTTTTTACAATGAAGTCGCTGTGTTAATTAAAGAAGGAGCTGCTCAGTGTCCCATCAACAATTCTGCTTGTGTCTTACTGATTCCTGGACACAGTGGGGCAATCCATCCATCACCTGCCATTGCTATTCACTAATATCAGAAGTCAGAAGTCTAGAAGGAGTATCTGCATGCTCCCACAAGGCTTTACAGCCTGGGCTCGGCGCAGTTTCCAGGTTTTCATCTGCACTACAAACACCAACATTTGTCAGATGATTCTCACTTTTCAAGAGGGTAAATAGCTATTAAAAATTCCAGTTTCCCTTCCAATTCTGCATTTCACCCAGCATGCAGAAYTGGAGCCACAGTAAATACATCCTGACTATCTTTAACGGACTTAGGTACCAAGTACAGCAGGATGGACTTCAGCCCTGCCTGAATGAGCCCAGATAGCACTGTGTGGAGACGCTTGTAGACAATGCTTGTCAAAGTTTGGGTTTATTCACTTTTTGTAGACTTTGTGTCACTTTACATCTAATTTCCGTCAGCGAAGAATTCTTGGTGCCTTGCCATGGGATTTAAAACACACACATGCACACTCCTGTCACTGGAGATGAAGTCAGAGTAGCCAGCGCCTTGCAGGCATGGCTCACCTCACCAAATTTAGCTGTGTAGTTATGGCTGAGCAACTGTGGCTCATCATCTTTGCTCTCCAGTGGTTGTGAAGGGAATCTAGACTTTGGCGTGGACACTTACATTGCAGACAGCATAAGTGTGGTGAGATGAATTGAACACCGTTGTCTCCCAGCTTCTTTGCTTACCAAAATGGTGCCTCCCTCTCCCATTACCCTGCCTGGCCTGTTCTCACTGAAAGCTGCCCGAGCTATTTTAGGTGGGTTTGAATGCCTTGGGCATCCTGAGGGATTACATTCACCCTTACGCAAGGAGAAGCCCAGGCTTGAAAAGGGGGATACATCCTTTCCTGTGAATTCAGCTTATTACCAAGAGGTCCAGGCTCTGGCGTATGACAGGACCCACCCAGGTTTCCACAGCACACAACTCTGCTTCTACTGTAGATGTCATGCAAACATATCTGCACACAAATTTCACTCCACTCATTCCCACAGGCCATTCTTCAGGCTGGTGCAGCAGTTTCTGTTCGGATATAATTTTTTTTTCTCCCCACATTCTAATCAATCCTTCAGATTTTATACCCAGGACCCTAGAGCTGATGGCTCTCTAGTAGGTCTAACACTGTAAAGATGAGGTAATGTTAATGTCAGTAATGATGTATAATGTTGGCTCTTCTGCTCTAGGATCCAGCTTTATCTACCTGCTTCCCTGCTCCAAAGAATTATCTATCTAACATCCTCAAATGTGTTTTGTTTTGTGTCTGCTCTTGATAATGCTGACAATGACAGACAACGTAATTTCTTCTGCAGGCTTCAAATACAGACTTACCAGAGGTGGCACCAGGCATCTGCCCAAGCATATGACTTGTCAGAGCTTCACTGCAGGAACAACAAATTGTTTCTCATTGATTTCAGCTCCTTCCCCAGCTGGGGATTTAAAATTGGAGGAGGATATAGCTAGAAAACATGTTCCTCAGACTCTAAAGGGCAATTACCACTTGGTGGCCAGATCCTGAGGAGCAAATACACACTGAGATATTTCAGAGGTAAATAAGAGATAAGTACCTAGAGACATAGACTAGATTATGTTAGAAATAGTTGATGTGGTTGGGTTTGTTTAAGAACCAGTAGTGTCAAGCATGAACGCACAGAATCATATGCCAGGTGCCTAGCCCCTGTCCAGCAATCAGGATACTGCCTAAAAAATCATGAGGGCTTAAGGGATTTTTAATAACACATTTTAGGCTCCACTCACTTGGAATCTGGTTTCTGGCCATTTGGAGGGCATATATTTCATGTTGTCAACGTTTTCTCCACTAGCATTTAGAAATGTATGGAAGGGGAGAGGCTCTCTGAATCCTGAAATTAAAAGATACGGACTTTAAAACAAACAAACAAACCAACAAACCGTTCCATATTATAAGATTGATAACAATAATAGAATTGTGTCCTGGTTTCGGTTGGGATAGAGTTAATTTTCTTCCTAGTGCTGTGTTTTGGATTTAGTATGARAAGAATGTTGATAACACACTGATGTTTTTAGTTGTTGCTAAGTAGTCTACTAGTCAAGGACTTTTCAGCTTCCCATGCTCTGCCAGGTGCACAAGAAGCTGGGAGGGAGCATAGCCAGGACAGCTAGCCCAACTGGCCAATGGAGTATTCCATACCATGTGACATCATGCTCAATATATAAATAGGAGGCGTGGTCCAGGAAGTAGCGATCGCTGCTTGRGTATCGCTCAGCGGGTGGTGAGCAATTGCATTGTGCATCACTCATTTTGTATATTCTATTATTATTATTATTATTATCATCATCATCATTATTTTCCCTTCCTTTTCTGTTTTATTAAACTGTCTTTATCTCAATCCACGAATTTTACTTTTTTTTTTCCGATTCTCTCCCCCCTCCCACTGAGGGGAGGGGGAGTGAGCGAGCGGCTGTGTGGTGTTTGACTGCCTGCCGGGTTAAACCACAACAAATTGTAACTGGCAACTGTGAAGAACTGATCTAAACTTTTTCCATTAAATTTAAGCTCAGTGAAGTCTAATAAAAATTTAGTGTAAATAATACCTTTTATCTGGAGAAAATAAATATTAAAAATGTGTCTGTTGATTTCTTCCCTAACATGAATCAAGGACACTTCRAAAGTTTAAGTTGGTCCTTGCAAGTTTTGGGACTCTTGCTAGCTACTTTATCTGTCCTTAGTCAAAGCAACATCAAGGTGAGTACTGCTGCCACCAGTGAGGACAATGTGACAACACTGAATCACGCAAGCCCTCAACATAAGATACAATAATAACAAAAATTATTAAAAAATTTCCATTAATTTTGGGGAGGAAGAGGAGCGAGAAGGGAGGAAGTTAGGGATCAAAATCCATATTTAAGTAGATATGTTATTAATTGTCCAGATACAGATTTTAGTTATTTGATGTCAGTCTTCCAAGTCTGAAAATATGGCCCTGTAGCATTTCATTTTATGTTTAAGCCAGCTCAATGGGAATTCATTTTCACATACACAGAGGCACCGGGTGTCTCAGGCAGAGATGAATTTTTCATTCCCTTCTTTTTTTCTTTCTTTTTTTTTTTAAGAGAACTACATCAGTGCCTCAAAGCTAAAGGAATGTCAAGGGCCATAAAAAAACTTTATTTAAACTCCGCCTGCTTCTCCAGGGAATGTGTCTAATCCTGGCTCTGTGACCTCCCTATGCACAGTACCAAGAGAAACGGTGCCAGCTTACTCTTCTAAGTTTTCATTTCATAATAAGCTTGCACAAAGGATCAAAGAGAGAGCACCCCAGATAGACAGAAAAGCCAACAGACAGGGGAAAATTGATACAGTACAGTTCTCTGTCCTGCACTGAATCCCTGAAAAAAAATCCTTTTTATTAGATTTTTTTTCCACTAAGCATCTTCTTGGTGATTGATGTTTGATGTTGCTGGCAGCCCTGGGGACAAGAGCTCCCTCTTCTCTTGCAGCAAAAACAAGGTGATGCATTTCACTGGTTTTTTGGAGGTAAGGCTCTTCTGTGACTAGGTAAAACAATCATTCACTTTATTTTACTGGGAATAAAGGACTTGGGCAGAGAGGAGTGGACAGCCTAGGTGAGCAGGCATCTTTCCCTGAGCAAACTCCCTCCAGTTCTGAATTCTACATCTGTTGAGGACTTTGGCCCTGCAGGAACAAAAGGTGCCACCCTGCTGTGTGGCTTCCTTGTCGCTTACAGCATGGCTAAAGAGACTAGATCCTGAGGTTTTAGGAGGGGAGCAGTAATTCCCTTGAGCTGTTTGGAAAATGCCACTGAACCTAACAGCATTCCTTCCTCTGGATGACAAGGGGGGCCAAAACACTTTTTCGGATGCAGTAGTATCGTACACTGAATGTATTGGATGTGCCTTGTGCACAGAATGGGGAAGACATTGTTAAACCTCAGGGGGACTCTAAGCCTGTGTTTCCACACCAGCAACAGCCAAACAGATCCTACTGCCTCTCTCTCCTCCCCTTCCAACCCAAAACTTACATACATACATATATGTATATGTATATTTATGCCATATCACGGCCCCAGCCCAGCTCTGCTAGCAAAAGCACATTCTGTGCATCCTTGAGTCACAACAKGAAGCCACACGACGATGCTGAAAAGAAGAATCAAGTTCCCACCTGCCTGTCCATTCCCACTGCCACAGCCCTTCCTCTGCCTGCACCACCAGATCGGTGGTGAACCTACAGTGCAGCGACCTGGGAACTGATCCAGTTTAATCAATCATTTCTTTTTTCACTAGGTTAGTTTTAACCTGGATCGGTTCTCTGTGCATCCTCACCAGTGCTTGTTGGCACCAAGGAGAGGGCTGTGCCTGTGGCAGGAACCGCTGTCGTGGGAATAGGGGGTAAGAAGGAATGTTTGGGGTTGGTGTGAATCTGCATCTATCGGTGGCAGAATTATAGCTGTAAGAATGCCCTGAGTCTAAATAAACAGATCCCAAGCACCACACAGCTCAGTTGGAGAGCTGTGCTTAAAATCTTGAATTGCTCATCTCTATCATGGTACTAAGTATAGCTCCAGATTTAAATTACACTAGAAAGCCTTTTTTCATACACATACACTCTCACCCAGAATAAGATACACTGTCTGTTTGACATACACATACACACCAACACCCATGTACACACACACTCTTGCAGACTCTGTGTCTTTCATGTTCCCTCCTTTCCTTACCTTTTTAGGTTAAGGCACTAATTTTCTGTAACTAATATGGATGCTTACAGAGCAAAGAGACAGGCTGTCTCTCTCTTACAGATTATGAAGAAACTAATAATATATGTTTGTATGTTTAGAGGTGTGGTGGGTTTGGAGATAGGGGGTTTTTGCCACCTTGCTGGTTTGCTGCTGAAGCGTAAAATTTCTGTGTATGTCCGTTTACACGCTGTCACACATGCAGTGATCTCTTTTCACAGCCATTTACCTCTGTGCCATGCCTGTCCATCATGGAACCTCCTTCTTAATTAAAATGATGTCTCTCAGATTGCTTTCTAAACACAGAAACTCGAGCTTAGCTCATTGGAACACGCTTTGAGAGGCTTGGCAAAGGAGAGGGGGAGTTGTAGAGATGAGCTGATTTTCTCCTTTACCAGTCCTGTAGGATGAGACTGCAGGATGCCCAGATCTCAGAAAAACTGCTGAGGCACAGGAAAGTCCTGACAGTATATTCCTGAGTTCTGTTAACCTGGATGTGGCTATCCTTCAGTCTGAATCATCCAGGCAGCACAAAGCAGCTGAAATCACAACCTTGACCTTGGGAATTTTTAACTTCTCCTAAATTAATGGCCATGGTAACTCCTTCATGACTCATCTGTGGATCCAACAGCAAGACTCTGGGAAACATTTCTTTAGACCATCTAACAAGTTCCAAGGGAAAAGCATGACAAATTTTGCTGGGGTGTCTAATCTCCATGAGATGGGAGGTTTTCCCAGACAAGCGATTTGCCTGAACGTAGCTTTTGTCCTCCAGACCTCATTAGAGACATGGTAGCCAAGTCAACATGGTAAAGTATCACAAACACAACACAGCTTTGTGTGAAAAGAGAGAGCTTCTCCAGTGAGTGCCTGACATTTCTGGCCTCAAAGCTCTCCCTAATGATATAGAGAAAGGGGACTGATGGCCCCACCTGCCAGCCTGGGATACTGTGCCTGAGATTAGTGCTTAATCAGGCACTGACTCCGCTCCCAGACTGCCTCGTGGTTGTTGCACAATACTATGAAAGAGTCCAGCTTCCCAAGGCAATTTCCTTTCTAAACGGTAAAAAGGTGCTTTGCAAGAGCCTCCAGAAGGAGGCTTTCAGGGGAGGATGAGGAGGGCTTGAGGGAGCGAAAGGCTCTTTCAGTGCAACAGAAATCTTTGTGCAAGGAGGGTTTTCCAGAGAGATGTAAGAGCACAGTGCCTTTTTGCCTCCTGCAGGTCTCCTGCAAATGCCCGTCCCGGTATGCTTGCAGAGCCGAGGAGCTATGCAGGGCTCCTGGCAGAGGAGGAGGAAGGGAAGATGGTGCCTCTGTGCTGTGTCTCAGGATACGTGGCCTTCCTCTGAGGCAGAGTGGAGGCTGTGAAGGTGATCACCACATTGGCTTTTGCCTGGTAAGTGGGACACAATCGGCCTGCTAGCAGCAATGGACTGGGGTATTTTCCAGCACAAACAGCCAGCTAGGTGTCTGGCCAAGAGTCCAGAATGAGCTGTAGGCTATAGACCAGCTTAATCACCAGATGGCCAAGGCCCTTGGTAGATGTTATAAATTACTGTCTTCACAAGCAATTTGCACTCATCATCAGGTACTGAATGTAGCACAGGAATGTACTGCGTATTTGACACAAGAGATGTGAAGCAGCATGTTATCTCTACCCCGGAGATTAGCACTGGGAACATTTTCAATGGAAAGAAATGGAATTATCTCATTTCATATTTCCTTCTGCTCTTTTAGTATTTTACAATTAAACACTTCATTCTAAAGTCTCTCTCTTTTTCCTTTCTTCATTTTCTTTCCTTTGAACTGCCCCTGCCTCCACCTTGTATTTCCACTTTCTCCTCTTTTCTTAAGGGGAAGAAGAATGAGTGAGAGAAACCGGGGCTGATAGATAGTCCCGCACCTTTCCACTGCGAGTCAGAGGAAGTGTTTTCTTTTTATCCCTCCTCAGATCACTTATTTTTTATTTTACTCTTTTCTGGATCTGTCCCCAGTGTGATTAGCTCAGAATCGTTTTCTTCTCCCGCCCCTCTTCTTTCAAGGAAACCTTGTTGTACTGGAGTGGGGGGGAGCAGCTTTTGCAAAAAAAAAACCAAAACAACCCAACCTGTTTGATCATTTTTTCTTTGAAGATTTTGTTCAAGTTTGTTCTACCAGCTCTCTCCCAGGCCCAAGGAGTGGACAGAGAACCRGCACTTCTCAGTCTCTAAATTTGGGGCTTCAGAGAAAGAGGAGCTCTTTTGGGTGACTTCTAGGGAAAGGAGCTCATCTGTTTTCCAGCTGTTCTCTTAGTTCTGT
The DNA here is from genome assembly GCA_035582835.1 of Phoebastria nigripes. Taxonomy (NCBI): domain Eukaryota; kingdom Metazoa; phylum Chordata; class Aves; order Procellariiformes; family Diomedeidae; genus Phoebastria; species Phoebastria nigripes. Next base: position 585,609 of record JAYKAV010002918.1, read on the forward strand.
CCACCTGTGACTAAAGACCTTGTGAAAAATGAGCACCCACTTTTCTCTAGAGACCCGAAAGAGAATTTCCCATACCCTCAGCAGAAATCTGGTACCCACCAAAGCACCAGGTGTTCCCAGTGTATCTGATGCCTGCTAGCTTACAAGTGAAACTCAAATTCTGCCTTTCTTCCACAAACTTCTTAATTAGCTAACTGTGCAATTAGGTACTCAACAGCTGCCTTCTAATGTGGCCTAGAGATGTAGTGTGTCCCCAGCAGCTGACAATTTTGCCAAGTATTCACCCTCTCTGCCAGAGTGATGAATCAAATGAGGAAACTTCTGCATTCCCCTCAACTGACCTGATGTGTTTTGGAGGTGAAATGCATGTGAAAGAGGAGGGCATCCTGCTGTCAATGGCCCACGCATTTCCATGGGGAACTAAAATAAGGTCCTTTTGTTCTTTATGTGAGGGATAGCAGAATGAAAAGCTTTTCCTTGCGGAGCTCAGAGGCATGGGCAAATGATGTTTCATAGTGCCAGCCGGATGTACAGGAGTCCTGGCTTCTCATTGAGTCAAAGGCATTTAATGTGAAGAGCAGATGATTGATTTTCCAAGGGACTTAAAACTGAGGGTAAAACTGACATTTGAACTGAGATCACTCCCTGGGGCTGGGCATTCCTGGAGTCCATCAAACACCCTCTACATTACAAAAGGGTACAACTTTGGTGAACACTGCAGGACCAATAACTGTCTTGACTTCCACTGGGCCAACACATAGTCTTATTTCTGCCATCCTTAGCTCCTTAACTATTATTCAGATATTTCAGCGTTTTAGGGGTTGGTGGTTTTTTTTAGAGTGAATTTTCTTTCCAGTCCCTTCATACCATCTAGTGGGGGATTTGGGTAAAACACATCAGCAAAAGATGAATGCTTAGAAAATACCAGCTGGTGCTAGACCACCTGATATTAACATTTCTGCACCTCTAATTAAATGCAATGGTGATGAAGGTGATAAGTAAAAAGCCCTCAGGTCATACAAACCGATAATCGCCTTGGTCTGGAGATGGAAACTGAGGGGAAACCCAAAATGTCTGGGGTTTATTCTTGATTTGCAGGAGGAAAAGCAGAAACATGTGAAATGTAAAATGAAATAAAGATTGGAAACAAAACWTGAGGGTGAAAAGTGATTTTTGGAAGTAAGTGGATGTATTTGATCTGGAAATCGTGAAAAAACACAGACCCAAAGAGGTTTTTAGTCCTAAAACTGAGCTTAATTTTTACTCCCTGTGCAGTCTGGAATATTGTTGCTTAAACTGTATAAATACACTGTGAGAGATGATCCCTATCTTCAGAAATCTTCACCATAGATGGAGGAGAACAAATGGTCCTGACTTAAAGGCACAGATGGAAGTTGAGGCACAAACAAAAATAACTAGTAAGTTTTAACTCATGCAGAAATCAATCCAAGGCCAGAACATGAAACTTCCAGCTGCTACTTTTACCATCAAATTCCATTTTCCTTTTATTTTCTGCTCTTTGAATGGCTTGCAAAGCAATCAAATCTGGAATTTGCATGGCTACATCCAAAAACCGTGGCTCTGTCCAGGACTGCCAGAGGAACCAGACCCTTTCTGAAGGTTTTCGTGAGCTTGTGTTTTGGTGGTTTGAATGGGGCTTTCCATGGAGGGCTGCATAGCTATGAACAAAACAGGGAAAACAGTAGATCTGATGGAAATCTTTTGACAAGTTTACATGACAAAACACAGAATATTGTCAAAACAGCTATTTCCTATAAGAAGACTCTAAACTAAAGCTTCTGAATCAACATTTTGAAATTTCAATCTGTCAAAAATGACATTTCTCTGAAACTAGGTATTTATTTCGCTTAAAACAGACAATTTTCAGGTTGCTGTTTCCAAACCAACATTTTCCTGAATAAGTTTAATGCCACTAAAACGTTGGTATTTTGGCTTTTGATCCAGTTAGCAGACAAAAATGAATGCCAAAATAATGGAACTCCTAGTTAGAGAAAATTTCTCTTTTTTGCTCCAGAGAGTGAAGGAGCTGCCAGTCTGAGGACATACTTTCCCTTGAGTGGTCAGAGCTCTGAGCAGGGCAAGTCTTACCAGCTGCTGGGCTGGAGAACTAAAACAAAATGGAACATTGCATTAAAGAAAACGATGCTGGAAATCGTGTTGTCTGAAAGTGGTGGAGAAAAGCTAATTTTCTGCCTTTAGAGGAACAATTCAATCCCTGGCTAATGCCAGTTTTACTTTAGATTAAAGGAATTCAAACAAAAAGGCAAGGGAGAGGCTGTTGTGTTGGAGGGAATGTACCTCCCATAGTTGCACCTCATGCTGTGAGAGGTGCTATGCTGTCTTCATCACAAACCCAAAGCATAGCACCATACAAGCTACTATGAATGAAATTAACTCTATCCCAGCCAAAACCAGTACAGATGCTAACCTCTACTGAGACTTCATGTTCCAGAAATGTCAAAGGCTATAGACAGAAGCAAACAGGCACTCAGATCCATCATTACATATTGTCCACCCACTAGTCTGAGATGATAATTCTACAGTTCCTTTCTCTGGGCTCGGGGACCCAGCGAAGAGGTTGGGAGCTTAGAGCATAACCACTGTATTGGTAAACACATGAGTTCAAGCCAGAGACCTCCACAGAGAAACCTGTGCAGAGCAGATCATCTGTTGTGTCCTTAATTTCTGAAACCCCATTACTTTTTTTAGGTCCCTAAGAACTTTATAAAAGCAACCGTTAGTCCCATTTCTCACTTGCACACCAGGAGCCATGTTCAGACAACACAAAGTGAGCTGCCCAACTTGTCATCGCAACCACTCTCCGTCCTCTGTACAAAAAGGCCACGGCTGGCAGCCTGGGCAAAGAAGCACTGTGAATCCTTTATTGATCTCATGACCTCAGATGTCATGAGTACTCATGCCAGCAGGGTTTGGTTCCTAGAAAAGATGGTCAGAGTCTGACACTCAGGTGACTATGTGCTCTGGCTGATAAGCTCTGGCAGCTCTAGCTACAGTCGTTTAAGTCTTTTCTCTCCCATCCCACAGCAGAGCTGACAGCAGGGAATATGTATGTGCACTACAGGTCTTGCTGTTCTCAACCCAATGTGTTAGCTTAAACTGCTGAAGAAAGTGAGTTTACGCAAGTATTTCAAACAGAGCTAAAGCAATGTCATTTCTGCCAGTTCTGTGACAAAGGAGAGCGCAATAATTTCTGACTCAGCGTTGGAACAGACAGTGGAGGAAAAGGAAAATCTTAAAAACACCCAGCTGATTGCTTCAGGGCATGTGAATCAGAGATGCAAAACCTGAAGCTATTACATGAGATTCTCAAGAGTCCAAGTCACCCTGAAAATGCATCCTAAGTCACTGTTGGGGATTTTACTCCACACCTCAAACCTTTCAGCATGTTCCAAACTGACACAATTTATTCATGAATGTACTCTAGCCACATCACCTGAGCATGATGTCCTGTGGCCATTTTCCCATCAGATACTACGAGACTAATCCAACRTAGTGGCAAGCATCAGTAAATATGGAAATAGGGACAAACCAGAGCCACTGAGCATTTTATTGGGTGGTTTGGGGTCCAGAGCGGTGAAGCCATAGCTGACCCACTTCTTTGGTGACTGAGAAAGTTAACAGAAGATAAACTGTAACTAATGGGTAAATGATTGTATATTGTTGACCCCTTTCTAAGACAAACCAAAAATCAAGAGCAATCACGGTTTTATAAAACAGCTTTTAGCAAGGTCTCTAAAAAGTTCTTTTTAAATCTTAACTCACCTAGCCCTCATGGGCATACTAGAAGCTTTGCTATGCTGGGAATAGCAGAAATTCTCTTTAGAGGAAAAAATCTTTCTTCCAAAGTCTGACACTAAAATGTTCTCAGGGGCCCTTCTTCAGATCAGATACAGAACCAGAAATTTTCCAGACAAAATCTTACTATATGTTGCCATGACAGGGTAATTTCAGCAGAATCAAAGATGATTTTTCTCTTTATGCTAAATTACTCCCCCAGAAACTCACAGCAATCCATTTAGTTCAGATTGAAAATACTTTATTTTGGGTGTCTGAATACCAGTTTGCCCAGTACCTCACAGACAATTAACTTGGCCATCCCTCAGCCACCCTTTGCACAACCTAGTTTCATGTTAAGGTAGTTCCTTTCCAAGAACAAAACTATATGGGAGAAGTCACCACTGAAGCTGTGATTTCAGATACAAGGGAAGAGGCCAATCCACCTACATTCCTGCAACTCTTTCTAGACACGAGGGAGTTCAAATGGGATCTAGACATGAACAGGCTGCCTTGATCCTCCAGAGACAGTAACTCCTCCTGCACAAAGCCCCCAGCCAAAGAGAAAATCAGCCCTCAGCAGCCCTCAACACCCTTCAAGGAGTTGGGCACCTAAATTTTTTTTAAGGCGCTTACTTCCTGAAATGTTAGGGCACAGGCAAGGAGAAATAACAGGGAGAGATGGGAATAGGTAAGGCAGATGGCTAGAGTGCAGAGGGAAGGCTGGAGATGTGTACAGGCAGATGTGTAAACTGTGGGATAGACATGTCTCTTCAGAAGAACAGCCGATTAGTACTTCTATCTCATCTGTGAATGTGCTGTCCCAAAGGATTTCTGTAACACCGTGGTAGTTAAAAGCAACGTTCAGGTGAACTGATCAAAACTGGACATGAGTATGTGGTGCCTTAAGGTTTCTGGGAGCATCCTTGGGCTTTGATATGTGGAATCAGTTCTATGTAATAGTTTCTGAAATGCATCCTGACGCTTATGTATGGTGTCCTGGAAACGAATGGGTTTTATTCAGTGTCTTAAGAAGTGTAACATTGGGGCTGCATTCTAATATGGCTTTCTATATGACAAGCACACAGCTCCTGAATCAGCATTCCGCTCTCATGCATTTCCAGGCTAGGGAAAAAGTGTGTTTTTCAACTTAATAAATGCAGGAGGCTGTTCCGGCTTATAGCAGAAAAATACAGGGCATTGGGGCACTTGGTGTCACTTGGGAGGGCACAATTTGCTGCACGAACAGAGATGCTTATCTTCTGTCTACAGGATACAAGAATAAGCATTTCTATAGCAGCAGATCACGTAGACACACACAAGCTTGCTGTAAAACAGACAGCTTGGTAATACCATGCACAACTTTATTAGCTATCAGGATTTTTTTTGCTCAGGCAGTGCCACAGAACAAAGCCAGTCAGAAAACTACTATGCAAACTGTTTTCCGTTAGGAAACAGAGTTTTTAACTGAAGAAATCTTTTGGCCAGAAGTTTCAAAAATCCTTTGGAAATTATAAACAAAACAACTCCCCAGATGTCAGAAAGCAGAAAGAAATTTTGTTACTAGCTTAAATACTATGATTTTAAGATGCAACCAGGTTCCCTCACAGGAATTACAGCTGTCTCCATCACTTCTCCATTTCTTCTTCACGGTCCCAGCACAAATAAATAGCCACAATGCACAGCGTCCCCCAGTGAAATGCTGGTGAGTGGTTAGATGTAGCCCAGATGCATATCAAAGATGGAGCACAAGCCAACCAAATTACTCCCTATTTCCATTTTAACTTCAATCCCTGCCTGACCCATTCATCGTCARACCAGATTAGACCTCTGTATTACCTAGCCTAAAATGCCATAACGCCATCTCTAGCCATGGTCAGGACCAGACACTTCAAAAAAATGCAAGGAATTTCTTCTGAGAGAACCTTCACTTTAAAAAAAAATMAAAACACATCATACCCAATTGTAATTTTTTTATCTGCTATTTCACTTATGTGTTTAAAGACTCCTATCTGATCAGAAGGACATGTTTTCCTTTGCAATTTTACTCTTCTTATATCCTGTTTCCTTTATGTGATTCAAAAGTTAGTTTTAAGTAGAATTTCCAACATTCACATACACACCTCCTAGTTTTGTTTTTATTTTCCTGAATTTAATCTTAATTTATTGAATAATTGCTTATTTGGGTAGCAGCTCAGGCACTTGAATCTTAAGATCCGTCAGTATTATTGTTCACTGATCCAGTATCTAACAGAGTTAATGGAAGTCTTTCCACTGGAGACTTGGTGACATATTCAAAGATCTAGTTAGCATCCCTATTTCTCTCTATATCACTAAAARTACAGCTGAGCTTTGATGTGAGTACAGCAGCGGGTTAGTCAGCTTTGACTACCTACATCTGCCCCAGTACCTGCACTTTTACTAGTGCCCTTCATAACAGGTTGCACAGGAGGTTTTTCTGGTTTTGTTATATTTCTTCACCAGAAAATTTCCATTTATTGAAACCAAAGCTTTTCTTCAGTCAGGTTCCTTGGATCAAAGGGAATTTCTCATCAACAGCAGGGAACAGAGAGAGAATGAATCAGCAGTTTCAGGCTGCATTTCTGGTCAGACCATTTCCCTCTTGAAATTTCTCAGTTCCTGGTATCGTCACTGGCCACAGAATGTGATGGGAAATGAGTCTAGTTAAGGAGTCAGCAGCACAGAAGTGTGGGATTATTATACAGACAACAGGTCACATAAACTCAGTAAGTGATACACATATCAATTTTAAGGTGTGCAGTGTTCAAATGAAAAATACATATTTTTAAAATTCTATGGCAAACAGGCACTCACAAATTTAACCAAAATCTCCATTTTATGTCAAAAAACAGTCGAGGAGGGAGAATATTTACCCAACTTTAGGTGACATAGAGTCATGAATGGCTCCTGGCATGGGCACTACTTATAGCTGCCTAAAGATTTGGGTAAATGAGCCTCTGGGCATACCATTAGCCATACCACTTCTCCAAGCAAATGCAGATAACCACTTAAGACAYCTGCATCATGGCAAAACACCTAGGAAGGCGTTATACAGAGATTGTTTTCCTAAGGCACAAACAAGGCAAACACAGGACCGCAGAGAAGCTGAATTCCCCATTTTCAGTCCTCTGCTGCAAGTAAAATAAAATGTAGAGTGGGAACTGGCCGGGCCCTGCTCAGGTACGGAGGACCAACTCCCTCCGGTAAGATCTGCAGACACAAACAGACATGAGCCCCAGTGGCCCCTGGATGGTGCTATTGTTTCACAGCTGGGTTTGCTGCCRGGAGAGCAGTTTAGAATTTGCACTCTCAAGAGTTTTGTTGTGAAAAAATTAAGAGAGCCAGAAAAGCATCAGAGGAGGCGAGGCTGTAAGATAGCAAGGGAACAATCTGTCTAGGTGCTGAGATTTATGGATCAGCCAGCTCAGCACCTGAAATTTGTGATTTCTCACCTTCGGGATTTCATACTGCTAGAAACAGGARTTGCTGGGTCACTAGGTAGGATGAGCTAAAAGCTGAGAGTCGAAGACTTTAAGYGCCATATTGTTGGGACTGCCACCCTTGCCTGCCAAAAAGTGGTTATCCAAACTAGAGGCTTGAGGGACTGCAAGAAGGTCTTTTCTCACTTTTATAAGCAAGGAACAAGCAGTAGGGGGAACTGGGCAGGAAATGGAGTTCTCACTCCAGTAAAAAAATGTTAAAGATCAAAACAAAATCCTCCCAGAAAACTCAATCACACATCAGAGCAAAACAGAGWCTTGGAAACATTTTCACACAAAAGGAAGCAAAACCCAGCAAACAACAGAAAACAGGAGTCTCATATACACGAGTAGTCAGACCACTTCCCTGAGAGGTGACCATCTTGCTTCAAATATGGCCTAATTCAGCAAAATAGRAAATTAAGCTTATACACTATAAACTAATCCACAGTTAAATTCAGTTCTTGCCTAACAGCTACCCTGGATAAGCCATTTTCAGGCTTCCCTTTGAAGCTGTTGTGCTTTGTAGGCACCATCAAGTCAGAGGAAGATGAGGTTACTGGATAAGTGATCAGGGCACTGGGATGGGCACTGGAAACATGCTTTATATAATTATATATATTTATAAATTTTATATATAATTTATATATATAATTTAAATCCATGATGGAGTAAAGCAACTGTTTCACTGGTAGAAACACAGGTAGCCACCATGTGCCCGATCTCTTTGCAATAGAGCAAATTGTGCACTTGGCACATTTCCTTCTCCTTTACAGGACACAAAGCCTCATCTGCACCCTGAATTCCTTCTTTGGCTATGTATCCCACAGGCAGGAGGCTGTCGGGAGAGAGCCCTGGTACACAGGCTGGCTACAGCAGCCTCTAAGCCTCCAACATCTTTGAAATTCATTCAGCTAAGGCAGCTGCTTGGAAACAGTCTTCAAAGAAACTTCTGTTCACCGTTCTTCACCCTAAAAGGAAAGGGAAAGGTAGAGAGGAGAAAGATAATTTCAAACCCATCCCATTGCTTGGCTAATATCTGTCAATTCTACCTGGCTAAAGGTTTGTAGCGCCTTGTGGGATGGATGTTTTAATGCAAATTATGTAATAAGGTAATTTTCCTTGCTGCAAATAACCTGCATTCAAATCTGTCTTTACAAAGAGCGAAGAAACAGGTTACGGATAAAAGACTTCTGCTGATGAAAGGAATCTGGTGTATGCACAGAGAAGCAGACAGAAGGGGAGATTGCACTCTGCTCTGCATCCTGCAGTGCYGCTGTCTGCTCTGACGGCAGGTCTCTGCCCAGAGCCGAGTTAGGCTGTCTCCCTGACCAAAGTGCCCCTTCACCTTTCTCCTAAGTTTAACCAGTCTTGCAAAGCTCATGGAAAATCATGAAACAGGAAACAGAGACAAGCTAAACTCATTTCATGGAAGAGATTCAGCATATCGATCAAAGGCTGTCAAGCTCACATTTTGCTAGCTAATGAATGGGGGGGTTTTATTGTCCAGTCTGGAGCATCTCCAGATGCCACCCCAGTTTCATGCCTCACATTACAGAACAGCAGAGTGRCTGCAACACAAGGCTTCGCCGAAAGGAAGGGTCTTTGCCTAGACTCCTTTGAGGGTGATGTCTCCTGGGGAGAGTCCTGTTATAGGGCATGCTCAGTGGACACAGTAACCTGGGAGGCTGATTAGGCATATGTGAGATGAGGGCTTCCTGGGCCAAAAAGCCAGCATTTTAGCCCCACACAGGATGCACAGCCTGAAATAACGTTCTTCATCAGTAGCTCGACAAAGAGATATGTGCAACACAAGGCAACTTCTATCAGCAGAACCACAAAGCTCTTTTCTCTTCTGCTCTGCRTTAAAGGTCACGTACCCGCTGCACAGAAATAGATAAATTACTGGACCCCCAAGGGCTGCTGGAAGAGTAAACACTGTTCAGAAAGCGTTACGCTGTGCAGGTGCTGGGCAATGCTGCTTGTCGGGATTGATAGGTCATTCTGTGCAAAACAGATTGTTGGGCTTTACAACTCCAGTGGGAGAAGCAGCCTTGGACTCAGGAGCCTTTGGGTTTATTTTGAGCTCAGAGACTGTGGCCTTTCCTSGCTCCTCATTACCAAAACTGAGAGAAGTTTTCACAACACAACACGAAAGATACTGGGACGGTCTTTGACCAAGGGACTCTGCTATCTCCAGGCAACAACTACAGGTGGTCAGATATGGTTCATTTGCTTCTCCATGTTTCCTACAGAASATGCTGACTCTGAACTCCAAACCCACAGAACTGATATTTTCCATTTTTCATCACAAAATACCAAGTTGTGACGGATGCATTCGACCCCTTAACCAGACTGGCGGTGGTTTGGTGCAGGCTCCAGAAGAGGTAAAGGCCCGAGCTGTAGCCAGGCCATGAACTCCTCTAGTTTCAATCTGTTCTCTGAGAACTCACAAAGGAGCCGAGTGGCACGGTGAGCATTGATGCATATGAGCTTGGAACACCGATCATGCGATCGACACATGAATAGCAGGTGGCTTTTCCAMGACTCATTTATCAAGGAACAAAGTAAGTTGTGGGTACAAGGAGTCTCATCCATACCTTTCCCATCGCAGGTAATTTGACTACAAGCCAACCACTTTATTCCATAAATATGAAGCCTAAGCGAGCCTTCTTTGAGCTCTCCCTGCTAGGTAGCGTGGCTGCACGGCAGTGATCTCCCCTTGAGCTGGGACACCTCTCAAGGTTGCTCCTCGAGGCAGAGAGACCTTTTACCAACGTCAGATCTTTGGTAAGGGACTGATATTGCACATAACCTTGTAGTATGGTAACTTTGATTTTGTCTTGGTAACTTTGATTGCATGCTGAATTGATGTTAATGAAACATTACATAAATTTTGCATATATAATCCCCTAGGCATAAACCGACTTAGCCGCACCTAAGCTCCATCAGGAGTTTAGAAAGCAAGGGGGTCCACTCTGAACCTCGTGACTCAACGGGAGGGTCTTCCTTATCCTTTTCATCTCCGTTCTCTGTGTGAATCATTCTAACTCGATTTTAACTCAATTTTCCTTTGCATGTTTCTTCCATGCAGTAATTAATAGAGCAAACCTTGCCATCAAACTTTGTTMAGTTGCACTTTTACAACATCATATTAAAATCACTTTTGCTAATACCTTTGACAGTGATTCTTTAAGCGATCTAAATCACTCATCCGCGACAAATTGGCGTAGTCAGCAGGATGGCAAGTAGTACCACTGATTACTTACAGAAGCATGGAATAAGTCTGAGTCCCAAGTTCTCAGAAGAATGGGCTCGTGATAACTGGCATGAATGGAAAGCTGTGAGAGAACAGCTAAAGGTGGCCAGAGGACATATAAAGAATGGAAAAAGGGAAGGAATTATTTGCAAAATGCTAGGTACCTGTTCAGAAGCTGCTTATCAGTATAGGAATAATAATAATAATAAAAGGGAACAGGACCTAAAAGAAGAAATAGAAGACAGAAAGGCAGCTGAATTAATACTGTCCTTAAAAACTGAACAGCTGCAGAAACAGTTATAGGAAGAAAAGGAGAAAAAACAAAAGTTGGAAGAAAAGGTAGAAATGATGCTTATGCAGGCTCCCCATCCCYCTGACATGGTACAGATTAGGAAATTAATTGTATCTCCTGAAGAATGGGATGGGAACATATGGGGTAACCCCGACGATAACGAACCGGGGGAGGATGATCCTTTGCTTCCCTCAAATCCCCCTGAATATGAAGCCAGACCCATCATCAAAACAGAACAGTGTGAAGGACCTTGGGGTGGTGCTCCGCCGTATCCTGTGCAAATCACTCCTTGGGATCTGTTACAATTGGCAAATTTACAAGAAAAATACAGCAGAAAGCCAGGTGAAACTGAAACAGAGTATTTGTGGTGAGTCTGCCTAAGTGGCGGTGACCGAATAATGCYGAGTAGAGATGAAGCAAACGGCTTTTGGGGTCTAGGAGTTCTCTTAAATTTAGGACCTGACCTGGCAAATGGATCCCATTCTATCACCAGCAGGGTAGCTTATTGGGCTGAGGGAATAGAYGCTGAAAGCTATGCTAAGGCACATGGAGGACAGGGAGGTGATTCGAGACAGCCAGCATGGCTTCACCAAGGGCAAGTCCTGCCTGACCAACCTAGTGGCCTTCTATGATGGAGTGACTACATCAGTGGACATGGGAAGGGCTACAGATGTCATCTATCTGGACCTCTGTAAGGCCTTTGACACGGTCCCCCCCAACATCCTTCCCTCTAAACTGCAGAGGTATGGATTTGACGGGTGGACTGTCCGGTGTGCGAGGAATTGGTTAGATGGTCGCATCCAGAGGGTAGTGGTCAACGGCTCAATGTCCAGATGGAGATCGGTGACGAGTGGTGTCCCTCAGGAGTCCGTATTGGGACCGGTACTGTTTAATCAAGGACAGAGACCGTGGGATCGAGTGCACCCTCAGCAAATGTGCAGATGACACCAAGCTGAGTGGTGCGGTCGACGTGCCTAAGGGACGGGATGCCATCCAGAGGGACCTGGACAAGCTTGAGAAGTGGGCCTGTGTGAACCTCATGAGGTTCAACAAGGCCAAGTGCAAGGTCCTGCACCTGGGTCAGGGCAACCCCCGGTATCAATACAGGCTGGGGGATGAAGGGATTGAGAGCAGCCCTGCCGAGAAGGACTTGGGGGTACTGGTGGATGAAAAGCTGGACATGAGCCGGCAATGTGCGCTCGCAGCCCAGAAGGCCAACCGTACCCTGGGCTGCATCAAAGCAGCGTGGCCAGCAGGTCGAGGGAGGTGGTTCTGCCCCTCTACTCTGCTCTGGTGAGACCCCACCTGGAGTACTGCGTCCAGCTCCGGAGCCCTCAGCACAAGAAAGACATGGACCTGTTGGAGCGGGTCCAGAGGAGGGCCACGAAAATGATCAGGGAGATGGAACGCCTCTCCCATGAGGGAGACCTTATTGCAGCCTATCAGTACTTAAAGGGGGCTTATAAGAAGGATGGCAGCAAACTTTTTAGCAGGGCCTGTTGCAACAGGACAAGGGGGAATGGCTTTAAACTAAAAGAGGGTAGATTTAGACTAGATATAAGGAAGAATTTTTTTTATGATGAGGGTGGTGAAACACTGGAAGAGGTTGCCCAGAGAGGTGGTAGATGCCCCATCCCTGGAAACATTCAAGGTCAGGTTGGACGAGGCTCTGAGCAACCTGATCTGGTTGAAGATGTCCTTGCCCATGGCAGGCGGGTTGGACTAGATGACCTTTAAAGGTCCCTTCCAACCCAAACTATTCTATGGTTCTATGATTCTATGCTATGGAGCRAGGTGAACCCTCCATAATCCCCATAAGATCTCTTAATGAGCTCTCTACAGTCATCACAAAAGCTGCCTGCATACAAGCCATGCATAAACAAGAATCCAATGACATCCCAACATCTGCTACAATTGATTATGCAATGCTAAAACCACTACTTAGAGGTGTCCCAGCAGAGCGGCATTTCCTCATTGTGTGAAAAAATCACCTTTTCAGTGCAAAATATTTCATTGGAAAAATGTCATGCAGTGCAGCCTGGTTTCCATTGCTGTATGGTCCTTTGAGTTTGGTATCAAACAGGAGCGAGTTATGATTGATGCTTTCTCTCCCCTCTTCACTGTACCAGATAAGGGTTAGACTCTATGTTCTCTTATACGAAACAAGCACAGAGCAGTTCTTCCCACAACTGCAGCATGTACAAGGTCTCTGCCTCCTGCTCAACCACTTATTTCTACAGTTGCAGGAACATAATCATCTTTACGTCTCTATTCTGCAGTCATATTCACCTGGAATTGGCCAATTTGCTGCAAAGGTGGCAGAGAGGAGACAGCACAAGTAAAAGTGGAAAAAAAGAAAGACAAATATCCTTAAAATGCAGCCCTGCCTGTACATCTCCTTCCTGCTGCTGAACAGCCCAGAGGTTGTTGCACGTGTGCTCTGGGGTCTCCAAAGCACTGACAGTCCAGCTCCCGGTTTGATCAATTACTGCAGCCCTCTTGTGATTAGTGCCTGCATGTCAGATKCTAATCAGTTGTCAGCAGTTATGCACAGCAGGAGAGAAAGATAGGTGTGTGCTGTTGAGCTAATTAAACTCTTAGATCACAGCTGATTAACTTGGGTGTGGGGGTCTTCTTTCCAATRCAGTGAATAATTTACACAAGATTGAAAGGAAAGAATCAAGACCTGGAATGCTCATAATTTTTTCAAAGAACTAACTGTGGAGTTCTTTAATTCATTACTGCTCCTGCGTGTTCAGCAGCTCATCAGAGCAAAGACACTTGAGTGTGTTTTCCATTCCTCTCCCTTTCTCCATCCAGCCATCCATCCATCTTAGTCTTCCCAAGGAGGCTGGCAGCCCTGTTCTTGTAATGGAGGGGCAGCTGAAGGGACATGTCCAAGCTGGGGACATCTCCAAGCTGAGCACATCCCAGAGGATGCTTTAAAAACTACTTTGAGAGCTCCGCAAGAAACAGGCCACTGCCTTGATTTTCTGTGGCATTTTGACAGGGAACTGCATAAGTGAGAGCACATGGATTCAACGTAATGATCCTCCTAGCACAGCCAAGGACAAACATATCCCAGTTAGCTGGCTCTATTCCCTTTTCCTAGCTGCTTCACAGGTTTTGGGTTTATTTTACTGGCCTTCTGGTCTGTTGCCCCTCTGCATAGATTTATCTGGAAATTCACATGGCAGATGTTGCAGGAATTTGGCTCCACTAGATCCAGTGCCCTTCTTGATTATACTGGTTTTCTACCAATTCAATTTTGTTAGGTTTAACAAAATGGTCTGCTACATTTAAATGTTACAAGCCATAGGAAAGTGAGAAGATAGTGGACTGCACTGGACAGCACCTGACTTGATCTGACAGAGATACAAGCACTGCAGGTATTTAGAGTCAGCCAAAGTCTAATCTCAGAGTCAATGGAGGGAGACAGACAGACAAATTGCTTAATTTGGACATTTTGGTATGAAGCAAATCTTGCCATAAAAGTGCCTACTTCTCTCTGCTGCCCATGAAAAGGCTGAAAGGTTTCATCAGTCCCCTTCCTTTCCCATAGAAGAAATTTCTTGTTTTGTAGTTCAAACACTGAGGCGGGAAGAGCTGAATTCAGCCAGGACGGTGAACACAGGAGAACATCCTCTCACCCCAGAGATGTCCATCACTTCAGGGATGCTAAAGTGTTTCCTCACTTGGAAATCCAATATATTACTGGTCAGTGCATGCACTAGAAGGAGATGCAGATTTAAATCCTTGCTTTAAAAGATGTTTAATCAGCTACATGCGCTAGTGGGAAAGCAGGTATCAATCCCAGAGCAAAGCACAGTGCCCAGAAACCTGCAGGAGACAATCACTGGACCCCTTCCTCCAAGGTCATGGTGCAGCCCTGACTGAGACAGCAACAGGGATCTAGGAGGTGCAGCTTCTTAATTCCTACTAACAGAGTGACACAAAAGTCTTGGCAAAAAAGAAGAAAGAAAAAGAAACATGCACACTGTAGTGATATGTCTCACTTTGTGTCTGAACTGTCTCCTATGGAGTTCAACCCTGTGACCTCAGCGCACTTGGTGCCTTTGGCTCCCATTTCCCTCTGGCTCAAACTGGGGAAGGATGGGATGTATCTCAGCGAGAGTTGGTGTCTGCCAGCTCGGCTTAGATCAGTTCCCATCAACCTTGCCTGCAGATCAAAGCAGCCTGCCAGCATGACAGGAGATGCTCCAAATGGAGATTCTGCTGATTAAACAAAAAATCTCATTCAAACACAAACACCAGGAAGGACAAGCGTTCTCACCAAGCACCTGCAGATTCATTCCCAGAGAAATAATGCACACACAAGGGATGAGGGCCAAAACTAACTATGCTCTCAGTAGGAGATGCTCAGTTTTGCATCACATGCCTGGCAGTGTACGTGCGAGTAGAGGGCTTTGCTGATGTGCGTGCCTCAAAGGAGTGCTGTGGATTAGAAAGCCTAAAGGGCAAGGASAAACTGCAGAGGCAAGGGAATGCTGCACATGTATACCTAATTGGTTTAGTTATTGCAGAGATCAGGCATAGCCCTGTGATCAGTTAAACCTGACACTGGTTCCCAGTTTACCCCGGCATTCACAGCTACTTGGCCTTGAATCTCCAGGTGCAATGACTGCTTTAAACTCCAATCCTTTAGTTTCCAGCATTTCTTTTTCCAGGCAGGTTTCTTGCATCTGCTTTCCTTTTGTCTCCTCCAAAATCAGTTGTAGAGGAATACAGTTCTGCAGTTCTCTTGCTAACCCTAGATGGTGCAATTTAGTTAGAAAGCCTCAAGAGAAGAAACACTGATTATTAGAATTAGAAAGGTTTCTTTGCAAGTCAGGTAGGACATGTGAAGACGTGATGGCAAGAACACATTGGACAACCCGCACCAGGTGCAAGAAGTCATGCTATAGTCAGTAGATGGGCCAGTATGTCCACTGCTTGACTGCCTTACATATACYGTGCCTGCTGTCCCTCCTGTGTCAGCGTGCGATGTGGAAGTACAGCTCCATTTGTAGAGTTGGGAGCAACTGTTGTTGCTATACTGTTGTTGGTATAGCAGCTGAGGATCTGACCCTCGATGCTAGGGAAGAATCTGTACAGCTCAGCTCTTTCCCTCTGACTTGCTGTGAGATGGAAACCCCCATGCTAGCCAAGGTCTAAACTTAAGGACTGACTGGACCTCCAAGCTCCAAAAGATACTGCTCATTAGGAGTTTATGTTGTGCCAATAGGAATTCTTAAATAAATAAATAACTRAATAAATAAAAACCACCAGAGTAAATGCACAGTCTAAGCATAGCAAAGAGACATAAGAATGTGAGCATTATAAGAAGCCAAAATTACCTGTGCAAGAAGTTTTTCATCCTCCTCAGTGTCTCTAAAGCCCTAGCTCTGGGACCTCGCTTATGTTTATTGTGCTTATTTTATGACTACAAAACACAAAGAGATGGAAACAAAACAAATTCATTCCCCTTCCCAGTGGAAACAGAGCTGGAAAGTCAAACCTCTACTCTAGCTCATCTTGTTTGGATTCCTTGGGGGATATGTTTGCAGCATGTGATCAGGGAACTGGTGCTAATGCCATCACCCGTCTGATAATGCAGACCACCATTGAGTCTTGATTTTAAGATCTTCTAAATGACTAAATATCAATTAATATCCTTTGCTTCTGCTATAAATCCTTCCATGGAAGATGTGCATGCTTTTCTTTCACCTTTATCCACCCCCCCAAAAAAAACTCACAGCAAGAGAACAGGCGCTGAAGGGTTGTGGCTCTGATGACTGCTGCCCAGACCCTCCTAGCAAGCACCAAACTCTACACTTGTGCCAGCTACTAATAGGACTTGAATTCCTCAATCTCAAAGTGACAAGAGCACAGCTTTGAAAAGGTTTTGCAGCATCTCTGGTGCTCCCTTCCCAAGAGTCTGCAAAGGTTAACCGAGGTCTGGCATAAGGAGGTTTAGCTTCAACACTGAATCAAACTTTCAATCCAATGCTAAGGATAGGGCAGCACCAGCATACATTGCCTGGGGAGGCTGTGGAATCACGGCCACTGGAGTTTAACAACATAGACATGCTTTGGGTAGAGATAATGCGAATTTAGAGCAAAATAGGTAAGATTAAATGACCTCTAGAGACCTCTTCCAGGCCTATCTTCTTTCAAGTTTTAAAAGAATGCCAACAACCACCTTACTATCTGAATTTAAGCCATGGGTCTAAACCTGCTTTGGACCTACCARAGGAAGAATCTGATGGAAGGTTTGGAAAATGTCACCATTTTTAGGTCTTACGAAAATAAGAACACCCCATCACCTCAGGGTTTCATGACAGACAACAGCATGGCTAGGCAAGGATCTGTGACCACAATCAATAAATTTCATCCTAAACAAAGGCAACAGTTGCTAACAAGCAAAGGAAGAATATGAACTGCCAGCACAGAGAATACACAGTCCTTCTTCTCTAATAGATTCCGTCTTAGCACAGCCACAGCATACAATAAAGAATAACTAACCATAAGAATAGCGGGCAGGCTCTCCGATACAAAAGCATTTAATGCTTCCAATAATATACCACTGTAAATAATTTAATAATAATAAATAGTTAATTACAAGAGCTATTTAAAATCACTTTTCCTAAGATGATATATGACATTTTATACAGACATGAATACATCATTTTAAATGCTTATTAAAAACTCATTTCAAGCTACTTGTAAAATGGAGTGCATAACATTAGTTTTATGTACTTCTATAAACATTTTGCCTTTTTTAGTCGTTCATACATTCAAACCGCTGTCAAATCCAAGTCACTAAAATTAATATTAAAATAAAGCACAACTCTACATTATTATTAGCATAATTGCTCCACTATACAAACAATAGACCCTCTTAGCCTGAATGGCTTTTTCAAAAATAGATGGAAACAAGTAACAAAAGTAGTCTCCGGTAGAGAGAGCAATGTATGTTTACAACTTCTGACAGCCTGCACTAAACTGAACTGGAAGCCAGCTGCCTGTCTCGGCAGAAAGGCATTAAGGGCAAAACCAATTTGCCATTTTAATGATGAGAAAATTTGTCAAGTAATCCATTTCAGTGCACCACTACTCATAGCATCAGAAAGATTTCACTAGTGTCTAAGCTGAATCTTGCTGCAATTTCATTTCACTACAGATTGTTCTATGTAGCAGGGGCATGGAGAAGAGATTTTTTCCATTGAAGACCACAAGAAGACTATAAAAATCTTTTCAGATTAGTTAGGCCACGATATACACCAAGAATTACATGTGAGGAATGTAGAATAAGGAAGGTGATTTATGCAAGAAATTGTTAGAAACTGAACTTTTGACACAGAACAGTTTGATCTCCATTAACTACAGGACACACAATTAGGTGGCTAGAAGGCAGTGAAACTGGTGCATGGTGTGGTAGTGAAGTTGATATATTGCTCACTAAACTGGCATTTCTGTAGCTGTAATCAGCAGTCAAATTACATTAGTCTCTGCCCAGAGATGCTGTTCCTCTGACACACAGTTTCTCTTGATATCGGGGTCTCTACCCAGAGGTGTAGGAAGACTCACATCCTTGTAACTTAAGCCATAGTCYTTGGTTAAGATATAACCCCAGCAGTTGCCTTAATTGTTGTCATTGCCTAGAAATGCTAGGCGTTGACATTTCTCTCTTCCCATTAGGCTTACAGCTATTGGACCATGCATACACACAGTATTCCCACTGCAGTATTCATCATTTCCTGTATTCTTGTTTAAGATTTTTTGCAAGGTCAGCTTGCGCCTCTGAAATGGTCAGTTCTGTTGGGGTTCCTTGAAATCCTCTCAATTTTGAAATGAACCTTTGGCAGTGTGGAGAATCCCTTTGAACCAGTTTTTCATGTGCCTGAAGGATTGTCATACAACCCTCCTGAGCTTTTCTTTACACTAATATCTGTCGTAAACTCAGCTGCTCCCCCCTCCTATCCCAAATCTGTATTCCTAAATACACACTTGTGCACCTGATGAGTGCTGGCTGTTTTGCTTAGCAGTAGTTGCTGTATATTTGTGTTCTAATGAAACCATTCCCAGGCATGCTATTTGTCAAGATCATACACACAGTGTTCCTCCCAGCCTTCTGAAAATGTAATAAATGCATCCACTATCACATGGTTCAGATAGTTAATGGAAGTACTGTACAGAACTGGACAAAGGACAAATCCTAATGAAACCTGACTCAATTAATTCTTCCAGCCTCCTCTGGCCCACCCTACTGTAGTTTTATCTAGACTAGATTTCTCTAACATGCTTATGAAAATGTCATATTTCTTACACTTAAGTACATTGCCTCCCATGACATCTGCTTTTCTACTATCCAAAAGGCTTTTCTCTGTTTTAGGAGTAAATTCAATTTATTCGACATGATTTATGCTTTTCTAATCCAGGTTGGCTGAAACTCATCTTCTCACTATCTTTCATACGCTCAACAAATAGTTAAGGTTATTTATTCAGTATTTTCCAGATATTGAGGTCAAGCTGAAACCCCTGTCTCTTCTTTCAAAAAGAAAGCCTTTTAAAAAAGCACACCAGGTTCAGCTAACTTCTACCAACCGCTCATTTGTGCCCCTCTTTCCCCATTGAATGTTGTTCTCTAGCCCTTTGCACCATACAGCTTGCCCCTGTAAACTGGGTAAATGAAAAGGTTTTGGTTTTAATAAAAAACTGGCAGAATTTCAGTGCCAACCAGTGTTATCAGGACAGTGGAACAAAGAAAGAATCTCAGTGTGGAAATACAGATGCAAGGCCAGGTTGGGGGGGACTCTTAAACTGGCTGTGCCCATGCAGGAAAACTGGTGTCAGGCTGTATGGGTCCCTTCAAGTTCTCCAGCATGTTTTCATCCTGCAGAAATTAACTCTCTCCTCCTCATCCCTTGATGAATTTCCTTAGGAGCAGCTGGTTTGACCTAAATTGCTTCTCCTCTCATCTCTCCTTGGTCTGGACTTTGTTGCCGTATGAGTTACACCAACCACTTCCTCACAGACAGCATTTTAGTGAGCGCCTCTTCAGCATTCTGGGGCTTATCTGTGAAAGGTTTTTCCATGGCCTCTCATAGTATTCATTGTATGATTTCATTTAACCTGGGATTTCTCTCACCTCCTGTGTCTTATTTAGTGCTGCCTGTTCTGATTGTGTCCCTCCACACATTGACTGTTCTTAAAGTCCAGCTTTTCTCATCTAACCTACTTTCCATTTTCTGCAAACACAGTAAGAAAACAAGAAATCAATGGAAAGCTTATATTTTGTCAAGCTGCCTTTTATTGAACCTTCTATTCTTCCTCTAAATTGAGATTATTTGTGTTCATAGTCCTGCTATCAAATGAAAAATGCCTAGCCCTCTCCTTAGTTTCTTTCCCCCTGGATCTGCTTCCCATGAGATCTCATCTCCTGTTTCCGAGTTCACTGGAAGTTATCATTATTCCATTGTTCTTCCTTCTCTCCCTTATAAGAATCACGCTCACTCTCACCCCAGCTGTCCTCYACCTTCACCTTCACCAGTTCCTCCTTCTGTGGGTGAGAATCCAGCTTTCTCTTGGGTTGCTTCTGCCTCTCTGTGTCCCAAAGCATTTCCACTCATGTGTTCCAGGAACTTGTTCTTGCATCAGTTTTCTGCTCTTTTCTTTTCYTAAAAGTTTATATAGATAAAAACTCATTTCTATCCTCCTTACCCATCCTCTCCTTTCCATTAGGGGTAAAGGAGAGTAGGAGAGGAAATCAGAAGAAATGAGGGCAAGAATGGCCTMTGTAGCCCTTAGGGTAGTGACATTAATTGAACATTTCTGCACACCAGATTGAGGACTGAAGGTCGCTGCCACTCTACATAAGCAACGTACAATCCAGCCTGCTGCAGTGCAACACTTTATTGTTATGGTTCATAGAAAGGTGAGTGCACATTCATTTTTCAAGCTAACCCAAATATTTCAAATAAATGCCGCTTCCATTTTCTATTCAGTACTTTCCTTCTTCAGTTTAAGTAAACACTTCCAAAGAAGAAAAGACAAGTATCACTAGCAACAAGAAAACCAGAAACCAGCTGATCAGATGAGACAAATACAACTGGATCAGACATAAGGGTCTGAATTAAGGGTAGTGAAGGGAACACCGAACAGTATTGCTCCTTCCCAATGGCACAAAGGCTCTGTGCATGCTGCCCAGAAGGCTCTTGTGCAGCGTACAAACAACTGTAGCAAACTGGACCAAGCTGGGAAAGCTGCCAGAGCAGTCCTGGAGGTTTGTTTTCCATGTAAGCTGCCATGCTCAGGTGTCTCAATCTGCAAACTCAATTCCTCCCTTGCACAGCCTTTGCCTTTTCCTTCCTGAACATCTCTTATGGGACTGACAGGTAACAATAAGGATGGTCTTGGGAAGCGTGCACTTACATGTCACGCAGCAACATTTCTGTTCACAAATTGTCTTTAGATTTTTTATGTGCATGCCTGTTATCTTCCAGCCATGAGTTTAAATATGCTATAGCAAACTGCTCTCCAATATATCAATGCAATCTATAATCTAATCTTTTAATTAAACTACCTAGGAAGAAACTCTCAATGGGGTTGTTTCATCGCAGGCAGCAGGTTTATTCCCATTTTCAACTCTCACATCAGGATTAGTTAAAAACTTATCCAGTCCCAGCTCTATTTTGGAGCTTAAAACAAGCTTRAAGTCAGAACTGAAATATATGCTTCTTGTTCTCTTATCTGAAGGAAAATTAAGATTTCTTTGGCATGGATAAGGAAGACATTGAAATGCTTACATGTAAGAAAATAACATTTATCAGCACTGAGGTGTTGGTGAAAAGCATGATTTATGTCAACTTTTTAACTGGAAATTGAACTTTTTTCAAGTTATCAAGACAGCCTTTTCAATACTTTGGGTCAAATATTTCCTATCAGATTTCTCTTATTTTCAGAAGCAGCAGAAAGACTTGACTCCACTGGATTATTTCAGTTACATTCCTTGGGAAATTCTAACCTTTAGAATAATTTAATTTCAAGTAAAAAAACAGCAATCCAGATTTGGAAGTTTCACAGAATGAACTTCCCCAAACAGGCAAATATCTGTATATTCCATGATAAAGAGAAGTGTTTTCATTTTGGTGAAAGAACATATTATTAAAACTGATAGCTTGAGTCCCCCAGACTGAAAACTTATTATCAAAACATGCCAAGTCAGTCATATCTACATTTCCAGGCTTTGAAAAACACTGGGACACAGCTTGTTGTGTCATAAAATGTATTCAGTTTGTGATTTGCAAGGTCTTATAAAGCCAATAAAATTTTTCATGTTATAGGATGGAGTCATAAAGCTATTTCAATTTACTTCCTAAGCAGAAGAATAAATCTAGAGAGGGAAATACCCGTATTGAAGGATATTTTTGTACTGATGTGAATCATTTCCAGGCAAATTAGCATGTTTTATGTGCATTCGCACAGACAAGGAGAGGTCAAAGCAACCATGCAGTAAGTCTTGCTTAAGTAGTAGAGATGGAGGGAAGGTTGTCCTACAGAAGCGCTTTAAATATCTATTTGCATGCAGCAGCATTTAGATAACCTCCAGGTATAACTGGAGTGGCCAGCAGGCAAAAATGAGGCAGTAAAAGAAGATGTTGCTCAAGAGGTAAAGTGCTGCTGAGTGAGTTCCTTCACGACTTCCACCCTTGAAAGGGGTGAGAGGAACTCTTGGTAAGGACATGGGAGAGACTGCAGGTTGGTTATACACAAAGTTTATACATCTTATGTTTCTGTTGCGACTTCGTAATGAAGAATATAACCCTGAATTGTGCTAGAAGAGACTTTTTGCTTAATTTTGTTTTCAAATAGACTCCAAAATCTGGTGTACTCAGAGGTCTGCAGGAGTAACAAATTGCTTTACTTGCAACTGCTAGCAAGCATTTGGGTTACTAACTTGCACATGTACATGCCACCAAGTTTCAAATCCCAAATCTTGGGAGGAAATTTCCCAATAAATAGCCAGTAGTGAGATAACCAATGGCTATAGCATTTTGTCAGAGAAACATTTGTTTTAAATATTAAAGCAAACACATAGGAGCTGTCAAATTAATGTAGTACAGTGTAAGAAGTATTAAGAAATATGATAGCTGTTGATACTTCTTACAGCAAGTAAAAACTTGTGTTACTGCAAATGTTGCAAATTGTATTTCCTGACCAAAAACTTTTTATAAGATATATCCAGCTGATTTCAATAAGGACAGAAAACAAGTGCTAAGGCAGCCACTTGGGCTGAGCTGCAGCGTTCCAGCAAACTGGCAACATTCACATCTTTGGGTTAGGATGAGGTGAACTCAAGCTGGGACATACCTGGATGGACATACCCCAAAGGAACGGACATACCAGACCTCCAAAAAAGGCACTCAGCATTTGCAGCTCTACATTTGGGGAAGGAACGCAAATGGTTTGGGGTAGATAAAACATCAATAAGCTGAAATGAAAGAGCTTTCATTATCAGTCCCCCATTTATATGCAACAGACTCCGATCCCACAGGCTGCCGAAGTGAACCATCACACAAGCAATGAAATGCCAACTTTTGAGCAAGACAACAAATTAATCACTGGAACAAGCTAATGCAGTTTGGCTTGCAGTTAAAGTGAAATCTATTGGGTCACTTCCTCTGGTTCAGCTGATAAGCAGGAGTAATTTAATCATTTGCCACTGCATATCTGTACTCAGAGTCTTGATTAAAAGCTCAAAACTTGTGGTTGAAACCTAAACATCTTCTGATAGGACTGTCTGCACAATCTACATTCATGTAGTGACAAGACTACAGCGAGCAAGGAACGAGGCTTACATTTACCTAGCACTTTTCATCCCAAAGATGCACAAGGTACGTTACAACGAGGACAGTGCATACTGCAGCCTTCGTACACAACTGCTCTTGGAGTGTGAATAAGGAGCCAGGGCACGGCAGTGCATAGCCAGAAAGAAGGTGCTTACCTCTACACATGCAGAGATCCTGATACTTGGCACTCRGACAACTGTGTGCGTGGCTGGGCTGAACAGTTGCAGAGACCAATCCARTCTTTGCTTCCTATGGTCTCTTTGGAGAAATGACTGATCCTCCTCAGCAAATAATTTGTCCAGTTTTGGAGGCTGAGATTCTTCCTCTCACACTAGCTTGGAGTAATGAAGTTTACTACTCTAGGAACGGAACAGCACAGCCCTCTGCCACCATGCTAAAGCAAGTACTGTGCCAGTAACAGTTCCATGAGCAGACACAACTGTGCCTAGCAGAGAGCATTCATACTACCGACTTTTCAATAGCATGCTCCCTGYGTGAGGGAACTCCTGTTTGCTGCCGTCCCTACTGCCCTGCTGCTGAAGGAGAGATGCTAATGATGGAAGCAGGCAGAGCTCTATCCCAGACCTACCCCATTTAGCATGGAAAGGAGTAGAGAGAAGGACAGTTACCCAACAGCTCAGAGAAATGCTGTTCCTTATCTCACTGCATCCTCTGGGCAAAATGGGTAGCTACCTGCTGTCCCTCTTCCTCCTGGCATTGCTTAGCCTGGGAACGGGGCTGAGGCTCTTCTGTAATGCAATTTACCATGCATCTTCCTCCTATATCTTCTCAGGGTCTACAGGTTTAAGAAGGACCTCATCTACACATCTATGAAAAGAGTAACACTGATGTTGGAGTTAGAAGTTCAGTAGAGACAGGATTAATTCGGAGGCTGGTGCTGCTCTCTCCCATTGCCTTCAGGTAGCTACAGTTAAGAGATGAATTCCACCCAAAGTAGCAGATATTTCTCCCAATGAAAGCAAGATCATTCCAACAAAAGAAAAGAGGAACTGAGTTAAAAGATGTATGACTGCAATGGGGTGGGAGAGAACGGAAGAGGAAAATGAGAGATCAAATAGAAATAACCCCAGAACTCTTGGCTCTAAATTCTTCAAGCTTCTCTCAGCTAAAACCTGAGCAGAGACAAAGCAAGCTTTGCAGTAAAGCCACTGAAATGAATAATTGTTCAAGAAAAACAGCCTCCTTTTTCTCACTGCAACTGCAGGAAGAGGGTTTTGCTGTATGCACCAGTGCCAAAGAGCTACTTTCCTGCACAGGCTGCGGCGGCTGGTTTTGAGTACTAAGAGCTTGCTCTGCTCCTGAGCAAATGAACACTGTGCATGAGAGAGATTTACCAGCCAACCAACGCAAAATGGCCTCCTAATATGCTTCAGAAACCTTACTCTGTTCTRCTAAGTCTCCCCTGATGAAGAACTGTCAACATCATATATCTATTTCTTGACTTCTAAAAGCATCTTTCTTGTAGAGTTCACACGTAGGGCAAGCGTGTGGCCAGCCTTTCCAGAAATCTCCTCTTTCCCCAGCTGGAAATTTTATACAAGTGGATTCTGCGGGTGTTGTGCATTTGGCTGAGATGGAATGGGTTGAAATGGCCCCTCAAAACCTAGTAATGTGTGTGGATTTTTCTGCACTGATCAGCAGGTTCCAGGGGTCATAACAGGAGTTAAGTGGACAATAAAACAGCCAAGAGTGTTGTGACGATGGAGAACGCTTGATAAAGTCTGTGGGCCTGAGCCAAGATAGAAGCACAGTATGATTCATGCCATGGTTCTTGCACTTGAAGTACCTCACCAGACTTGCATGACACACAAACTAGCATAAAACTATATACCTGTTCCTTGTAACTACAGAAATGTGCACACCCCAGGATATTTATGCAGTTTTACACTGGTTATACGTTGCTCTTTTATATGCAATTACGTCTACCCTGCTAATTACTTCCAAAGGTTTGCCCATTGCAGTTTGACCTGGGTTAGCTCAGCATTGGCTGAACTACACACTGCTCGTGTGCTACAGGCTGTGTGACCGCTACCCTTGAAAGAGTTAAATGGGAGATCTCCAGAACTGAAAACACGTGCAACTTGCATAAAAAAGCATAAAACCCCATGTCTGCGGTTACTAATTGGTATCCYTGTGGGTTGGCTTCTAACACAGACACGTTGGTGGGAGCTGTAAGCCCTGCCAAAAGCTGGTTACACAGACTACTAAAAGTGACATGATCCTGTTCTTAGGCACCATGAGCCTCCTGACAGGTTTTCTCATTGTGGGTTGCAGACACTTGCAGAGTCTGGGAAATCCCCAGGAGTTTTACTTTGTTGGCATCTTACATTTTACCCCTGAACCCCTCAGAGAAATCCCTGATCCCTCCGCAAAGCTACTCAATAACAGGTCATTATCRCTGCAGGTTTCTTCGCCCTGCCTGGCGCTCCAGCCCCTGGACAGCAGGTGCTCTGCTGCTTATCCACCTCGGCACTCCCTGCTACCTCTGTTTAGGCAGGTCTGCCAGCATATTTCATGCTGCCAGGGAGCATCAGAAGGTAGCCAGACAGCAGAAAGCATTGAGCATGCCTCTCCTGCAACCGGCAGGCTGCCTCAGGGCTACTGTCTGTCTGCGTCGCTTGTGCAAAAGAAAGAGCAAGGGCTCAAAATGTAGAGAATCAGACATTATAACAACATGAGAGTTAGAGGGAACTTGTCAGCATGAGGATAGGGAGTAGAGAAACCCCAGGCTTACAGATCCTCCATACAGATCCCCTATTCCTGCCTTGCCTTCACAGCCACCCTGCCCTCTTGTGCTTCCTGTTCTCACTAAAGGCTTTTCTCTGTTCAACCTGTCTGTCTAGCTCAGGAGACCTTTCCCTTATGTACAGATGAAGAGGGCACATCAGAATGGAGCTGTGTGAACAATGGCAATTTTAGTTCATTAGCCATATCAAAAACGGATAGAAAGAGACAGAAGGACAGAGAGAGAAAAGCTGTTTTTTTCTGCTCAACCTGAAAAGAAGCATTTGGGGTTTTTTTTGTTTAATGCAAACTGAAAATAAAAAGAAATCCTTTTCAGGTTCAACAAAAACTTTGAATTCCCTTAAAAATGCTTTTTTAGCCTATTATTTCCTAATTAAACTGGAGTAATTTTTAGAGTGAAAAGCTCTTTTGAACTGAAATAATGAGAAACCCCAGTTCATGAATACCTAAATGAAACATTCTCATGTTTCAGAATTGCTCAGTCTCACTTTTATCCCACATTTCAGAGTTAACCTCTTGCTCACTGTCCCCTTCTCACAGAGTGGGACTGCAAGGACCTATAAAGATTTTCTAATGTTTGTATACCATACTAATGGGTTTATCTCCAACAGTTTACCTCTACTAAAACATCTCTGACTACTTTTCAGTCAGGATCTGAGGCCAGAGGGGGTTTGGTGGGTTTCAGTGCAGTATGCATGTCCTTGGGAAGGTCTGTCTCTGTACAATCCTCTTTGACTCTACCAGTCCAGACCTGGTTCCCTTGGACTACTGCCAAATCAGCAGCTGGATAGAGGTGGTAGATGTCTCTGCTCTCCCACCCTGACTCTTTATAAATTAGAAGTTTTGTTCTTAGCTTCAAACCTTTCAAGCAAAACAGATGGGAAACTATCTCCCCCCACCAATAAAATACAATTTCCTCCATTTCCCTCACCCCCTTTTTCTTGCGCCAATTAAAAATTCAAATAACATGTGGCTACAAACCCACAGCTAAATCCCTGGGAACGCATTATAATAATTACCTTCAGCAGTATTTCTCTTTCTTCACATCATTCATTAATATTAAAAGACATCATGGGAGCATTTAAGCCAAGCAGTATGAGCACACAGGTAGCAGTCTTGCCCAGCCAGATGAGGTTTCTTTCCACAATGGTAAATTCTGCAGTGCAGTCCAGCAGTCTAGGGAACTACAGTTCCTGGAAAGAGCCTCAAAGCCATGACTGGAGTGTATATATGGGTATTTTTTCCCCTTCATCCATTCCAGTAGCAAAGAGCTGTCAGAGATGCAGCAATTTGCCCTGTCACTGCTATTTCTACATATCAGCAATTGGTAGAGGGGGAAAAAATGAAGATAAGGGAAGATAGGAAAAAACCCAGCGTGTTATCTCATTTCAGTAGCATCTAGATACTGCCCATTTAATAGCTGTTATTTATCCAAGCATTTAATCATGCTGTAAATATAGTGAGTCCTTCAAGCCACAAAACACTTCAGTTAATGAGATTAAAGAAAGATTTACAATTCAGCTCTGCCTTTTCATTCTCTCCCCCGGGCTGTGCCCCAGGTTTTCAGAGTAAACGTTAGCCTCTGTTTTGGGGGAAGCTCTGAAACCAGCAACAAATCCCCCAAAATCACTATGACTACAAGAGTAAAGATGTTTAGTACTTGCCATTTTGCATTGCAACTGTCTAGTCCCTCTTGGGGAGAGGCTGGGAAGAGGATAGGAAGAGGTGTTTAAGGCAAGACAGTGCGTCAGAAGTAATGGGACAACACCTACAGCATCCCAAAAGGCAGGAAGGATCTTCAGATATTGCTGCAAGCAGTTGATGGTACTGCCCTGCCGTGGTGATGGGGAAACAGCCACAAACCCATTGAAAACCACAAGGATAACACAGAAAATGGCCAAATTCTGCTCCTGGTTGTTAGAGATGCATCTAGAATTGTGCTTAAAACCCTCAGAGCTTTTCCCTGCTTACCCCAACACCACTGAGTGAACAGGTTTTGGCCACAGGAGTGCGAGGCTGGCACTTTTTCCAGCACTTTTGCTTCCTATGGATGGAACTGCGGCCATAACAACACCCTGGCCTCCAGCAGATTTAATCTGCATTTACACCAGTCTAGGAAGGCTGAACCCTGCACATGTCCTGATCATATCTGCTGACATGATGATCCATTTTCACCCCTGTGAGCACCAGAAAAGCAACACAGCTCTAGAGCCACAGTACCCTCTGCCTCAGGCACCCTCAGCACAAATGTGTCAGCAAGTTTCTAATCTTGGAGCATTTATTGCTAGAGATGGGGCAGAAGAAGCAGCACAGCTTGATTCATTAGCTAATGTTTGTTCAGTGCTCTGAAGGCTCCAAAGTGCTGTATAAGGACTAAGAGTTACTATTATTATTTTTCTGATCTCAGGATGAGTTTTCCTTGCTGGTGGTTAGAAATATTTTGCCATGTAAATTGAACTAATCTGACTGGGAATAGCAGAGATGCTCAGAGGAGGGACGTGCTGGCAAACATCCTCTGATGTGCTTATATTCCCAAGACTGCAGGCAGTTACAAAGCCTGCCTGTAAGCAGTTTCTCCCTCCCCAAATCTGTGCTAAGCCAGGGACCCCTTTCCTCTCTGCACATTCCTGGTGGCCTTTACCCACCACGGTCCCATGCTGGAGTCTAAATCTAGGTGCCAACTCCTTAAACAAATGCCTGGAGCAGAACTACATATCAAAGCACTCTCAAGGTACAAATCAGTGTAGTCACAGCTTTGCCTCCCCAAGCTGTCAGTCATTTTGATACCTGGTGGCTGAACTGACATGTTGTTGCTTCTCATCTTTTGTATCACACAGGCTGGTACAGAARAATTGCAAAGGTCCTTCCCAGAGGACAGATCTATACCATGCTGATCCACACTGCTGATAGCAATACACCAATACCACGGTGACAGCACGGGTCTAAATGTGTCCTAGTGTAAATGACATCCCAATGAGTAGGCACTGATACCACTGCTGTGGCAGCGTGGCATCACTATGAGCTGATGTGGTGAGTGAGGTCTCCCAGGACAGACTGCAGCATCCTACCAAGCAGCATCGAGGTAAAGAACAGGCTAGAGAGGAGAAAAGGATCTTTGCCCCCCTACTCGCCAGCTCTGAAGGCTCCACAACTCCTTCATCCAAAAGATTAAACGGAATTGAAAAACCTGGTGGCATGATCAAAATTTAAGTAGCTGTGACTTAGACACGCAGAGCTCAGAGCCTGTGTGCTGCTCTGACTGCCCAGAGCCGGTAGGAAGGGCCAGTGGCAACCTTGGGCACAGTGTCACTGTTTCATGTCTGTCTCCTTCAATCAATGTCCTGCCCACAGAGTTCAGAGGCAGGTCTGCACACCCCTGATGCTCTGTAGGCACTTGGGCTTCCTACTGGTCTCTTCTGAGGCCCAGAGTGGGACTGTGAATCTCGGAGGCAGCCGCCAGCTTTTGCTGGCTAATGGTAAATCCAGAGATTTTTTTTTTCTAGCTTTCTTGATGCTCCAGTCTGCTGAACTATGATTCAGTGCTTGAATTTATACGAAATTAAAATGAGGAGAGCCAAACACACTTGTGTGCTAAAATGCTTCAAGTTAATTTGATCAGACTTTGGGGTATAGAGTCCCAATAGACCAGCACAGATTGACTGGAGTTCATTTATATTCCTGTACTTCAGATGGAAATGAACAGAAAATAGTAGTTAGGTCCAGTCAAAAGTGCTTTTGAGATCTCTTTGCTGGAGCCAACAAAACTATAATATTTGAAATAGTTCCCATATCTCCATAATAGCCTGCTGAGCCCTTGATTGACTATAACAGGGCTCTGGGCTGCTGACAACAGTTTGGTTATAAGCTTGCTGCTGCTCTAGAAAGTTGTTTATACAAAGATGGGAGGTTGCAGTCCTCACATAGCTGTTACTCATTTACTTTCACCTGCCACAAACTGATTTTCGGCAGCTAAAGCTGAAAAAACTTTTGTGAATCTTGGCAGGAATTTTCCTTTGTTGGAAAAGATACTGTGAATCTTCTCAGGCTTTATCATGCTCCATAGGGTCAACCAATAGGCAGAGTTTGTCCATTTCTTAATAACTCCTTTTCTTGCTGTTTTATTCTGTCAGTGACAAGCCTGTTCTGGATTACACTCAATCTCTTTTAAATTTACTTCTTGAAAAGGACCTGGCTTTAACACCCAGCAATTGTATTACTGCTTTGCTTAGTGGCTAATTGGCAAGTGATGTTTTCT
Source organism: Phoebastria nigripes (assembly GCA_035582835.1). NCBI lineage: Eukaryota > Metazoa > Chordata > Aves > Procellariiformes > Diomedeidae > Phoebastria > Phoebastria nigripes. The sequence continues at coordinate 616,348 of JAYKAV010002918.1, forward strand.
AGGGAGAAATCAACGGCCTCTAAAAAGGACCCCACAAATGATAAAGCATTTGTTCCTTTGCAGGAAGCATATGGCTGGAAAAGAGCAGCCCTGGCATTGCATGTGATTACGTCCTCTCTCGCATTTGCATTGTGCTGTCTTGGAGGTTTTCAAGATCCAGCTGGAGCTAGACGTAAGCAACCTGGTCTGAATTCAATGCTGAGCCTGCTTTGGGCAGGAGGATGGACTAGATGATTTCCTGTGGTCCCTGCCACCTTTCCTTCCCACCTGTGCCACTCCACAGATTTCACAGTCCCAGGAGATGCTAATAAGCCAGTGCAGAGTTTTTATCTGGATTTGCTTTCCAGTAATTTATGGAGAGCTACCCTGTCAAACTTTGCAGTAGCCCTTAATGCTCCTCATATCTGAGACAGAGTTTGCCAGTTTGACAGGGAACATCTGAGCTGGTTGTCTTTGTGATGGTTGAAGTTTTAGTTCCACAAATAATCTTTTTCTTTTCCTCCTCACACTAGCAGTCCATTAGCACAATGAAGGCAATCTCTGTGCAGAGATGTAACTTGCTCATCCTGCTTACTGTGAGTCAGTGGTGGCACTGGTCATTATTCTCACAGAAAATAGTAAAGAAAAGAAAAGAATAAAAAATAGCATAAGATGTTTTGCCTTGAGTTGCCATGAAAAGTAGTTGGGAGTTTTCTTGGCAGAATTTCCAGTGTTAAAAGACATCTGTGAAATGTTTGGTTTTCAGGAGTTCAAGTTTTCAATAGGAAAAAGAAAAGATTTTTTGTGGAAAGCAGCCACTTTTTCTCAAAGGCATCTGCTCAGCCACAAATCCAGCACACTGTCAAAAAGCCATCTCAGTGAAGTAGTTTCAACTAGTCCTTCTTAGTCACCTATTCCAGTAATTGATTGCACACCTCTGCAAAGCAACTTCTTTTCTTATTCTACAAGCATTTATATTTTTGCTGTCAGTGCCCACAACTCAGACACTATTTACATTTCTCTCCAGATCACTGCTCCGTTTCTTGAGCCTGTTTTTGCCTGCCTTTCCTGTCTGATGCAGATCATCTATCATTTTTTATGTTCTCAGGTTTGGGGCTGTTTCTTTCTCTGCTCTTTGCAACAGTAGCTACTAACAGCATGACCAAGATCCACCTTTCAGTCTGCACCACTGATGTTCACCTGACACTGATGATTTTTGAGGGAGTTTGTATCTGGATCTCACTATCAACACATTGGTTGGGCCAATAGCCCCCAGGGAGTACCAGAGAGTACCTTCCCTAGCTGGAGAGGGGACATATGTACACTGATGGATTTCATTGTCCAAACAGACACCTATTTACAATGCCTGAACTATCACATCTCTAAAAAGCTAGTCTCAGTGATAAGTCTGCATACAGCCTAGCTACGTATGGGTCTGTGATTTCCAGGTTCTTTGATGAGATGTAGCCAGCATTGAATTCCCATGTATTATGTTTCTTTTTAATTTTTTTTTTCCCCCTGAAGCATCTGAGATTTTACAGAGTACTCTGTTCTCCTCCTCACGACATGTTCAGGCCATTTTCCAACTCTGCTGTCCCTAATCTGGCCCTATCTTCCCATTTATTCTGGTCCTTGTATCCTACTATATCCATTAYATCTTCACTCGCTCTCCGCAAGTAACTCCGAGTGAGACCACTCTCACTTGATGTAGCACTTTTTAGTGAAAGTGACTGAAGCCCTCTCATTACAGTGTAAGTTTTCAGTGCCACAAGAGCCCTCCTACAATCTCATCCCTTCTTCACATTAAGACAAAATCACCTTCTAATGGGTCCAACTGCAAGTAYGTTAAGAATCAGTCAATCTGTCCATCCACCATCAACATGCTCTGATGCAGATACAGTTCCAAGGAGGATTTTCTCCATCCACTGGAGACGGGATTAAAAATGGCTCAACAATGTTGTACAATGATCAGCGCTGCTCAGACACAGCACAGCTGAGAAGTAGGGAAGAAACAGCCCAAAACCCATCTATGTGCATAAGACTCTTCCCATGATTGTACTATGAAAATTGGCTCTGCTTAAAGAAACAGGACTCATTTTTCCCCAGAAATGGACTTCGTTGTTCCAAAATTTTCACTCTGTAACTTAGCAACATTTTTCCTCAGACAAGGAGCTGTTCTCAAATATATTCTGAAATGCAAAAGTCCTTGAATTTTGAGCAGTTTTATGCTTCCTTGCATACAGAAATGCACGGCAGACGGACAGACAGACAGMTGCATCACTGCTATAGACAATTATGGCTTCTTCCTCCAAGATTCAAGAAAGGCCAATTACTTCCAAGCCATTTTGCCTTTTCCTGTCTGCCACTGTTGCTTAATCGATGGTCTCTGTTTAATGAGGCAGAAAAACAGCAGAGAGAATAGCAAAGGCTTCATTCAATAGAGGAATATTTCACATTTAACTGTGTCTCGGACAGAAGATGATGAATTTGCCCTGGAGCTGGGACTGTGAAAGTCCTCAGACTGTACAGGACCCAAGGTGGACCCAGGCTCTCTCTGGTAAATGTAAGCCAGGACTCCACATGAGTCTAAAAGGACTCTAACTCTAAATGGGGAAAACTTCTAGGAAATAAAAAAAATTAAAAAAAAAAAAAAAAAAAACAACACACCAAAAAAAACCACTTGTCACTTTTCATAAAGCATCTTCATCACAGGGCAGCCTGAATAGCGTGACTGTAGAAAGATCCTCAGTTTTAGCCCACAGACGTGATTCCTAGCTTCCCCCTCACTCATTATCTCCCTGGAAGTTGTGTCTTTTTTATGAAGCTGCTTCTCCCTGTTCTAGCCCACATACAGTTCTTTCTCCATCAGTGAGAGGTGCCAGGGCAGTGGTGGTAGGCTTGGGTCTTGGGCATCAAGTGCTGCTGATGAGCACAACTCTGAGTGGACTGCAGTGTCTACAGGGAGTTACACAGCAACAAGAAGGCCATGATACGGCATTTCAGGGTATGGGGAGAACATGAAAAGGGAAGGAAATACCCAAGATTTGTCAAGTCTTGTAGCATAACAAAGAGGGTGTGAAGGTACTAGAAAAGCCTGGAGAATCCCTCTGCACAACAAGGGGCACAGGACCCAACCACCCTACTCCCTCTCCTTCCTAGGAAGGGACTCAGGATCCCTCCCACTGCTTGCTTCCATCAACTTCCAGCAAGTAACACAGGACTCCTCTTTGCTGGAATTTGAGGAAAAGTTTCAGGGGAAACAGGAGAAAACTGGGAGAAAGTAATGAAGCAGCCGTAACTCACCAGGTCTCCAACACTCCCACAACTGAATTTCAATTTTACAGGAATGCCAGGGGGGCCTTGAGCTGATTCTGTTGGGAAGTTCCCAATTGATCTCTGCCTTCCCAAATCCCAGCACTTCAGTGTTGCTGAGAATCCCATGAACAACATGATGTCTAGACCAGCAGAAAAGCACCATGTTCTGATTAGCTTACATCTAAATAAAATAAAATGAAATAAAATAAATCATAAGAATTGTGATACTGTGTGCTGGTTTGGACTGGGATAGAGTTAATTTTTTCCATAGCAGCTAGTATGGGGCTATGTTTTGGATTTGTGCTGGAAACAGTGTTGATAACACAGGGATGTTTTCCTTATTGCTGAGCAGTGCTTACACAGAGTCAAGGCCTCTTCTGCTCCACACCCCACCCCACCAGCGAGGAGGCTGGGGGGGGCACAAGAAGTTGGGAGGGGACACAGCTGGGACAGCTGACCCCAATGACCAAAGGGATATTCCACACCATATGACGTCATGCTCAGCACATAAAGCTGGGGGAAGAAGGAGGAAAGGGGGGAYGTTCGGAGTGATGGYRTTTGTCTTCCCAAGTCACCATTAGGTGTGATGGAGCCCTGCTTTCCTGGAGATGGCTGAACACCTGCCTGCCGATGGGAAGTAGGGAATGAATTCCTTGTTTTGCTTTGCTTGTGCACGTGGCTTTTGCTTTACCTATTAAACTGTCTTTACCTCCACCCACGAGTTTTCTCACTTTTACTCTTCTGATTCTCTCCCCCATCCCACCAGGGGGGAGTGAGCGAGTGGCTGTGTGGGGCTTAGTAGCCGGCTGGGGTTAAACCATGACACTGGACTAGTCCTGGGTCCAGTTGGTAATTCACAGGCTGTAGCTTAGCAGCTGCCATTGCCTCCAGTAAATATGCAGGGATAGCAATCAGCTGGTATTTAATTAAACCACAATTACTGTCTCATTAGCTCTAAACAGAATTCTTATTATGGAGCCTTCTTTTGATCACTGGCACATACTTCCCCAGGAGGCTTTGTTTTATTTTGGATTGGGTGGAGGGGGGGGATAGATGAATCAGAGGTTGTGCTGATGGAAATGACCCCTGGCAATGCCCAGATGCCAAGACCACACCAATGTCTGCAGCATCAATAAGAGACATATTTTGAATACTTTCACAGATCATGTTTTGTGTGCAATCAGTAGAAACATCTAAAGTATGCTTAGAGTCACCAGCCCTTTGTTTCTTGGGGGGGGAGGGGGAAGGTGTTTTGATCAGGTTTTTTATTACTGCTGTTGTCATGTGGTTGTTCTAAATAGTCCATCCCTAGAAAGACAAAAACAAGGGGATTTGTATTAAACCAAGTACACCGATAAGGTTGTTTCTCTTACACACAAGATAATTGGTGTCAGTCAACTGACAATTCTTTAGCCACTAGTTTTTCTTTTGGTTTTTCTTTAAAGCTCTATCATATAAATTACTTTGTGTTTCTAGTTTACATTTTTTTCCTTTCTTTTTCCTCTACAGCAAAAATAATACCAACAGCCTTCATAAATCACACAAGAAGGTAAAAAAATCCAACATCTGCCTATAGAACTGAAAGGGGGGGGGRRRAAAAAAAMMMCMMMAAAAAAACAAACAAACAAAAACCAGAAACAAACAAATAAAAAAAAAGACAAGGTTCAATTCACCTATAAAAGCATTTGGCTAGCTGGTAGAATAATTCTCAGTACAAAACTAGAGAAAACTCATGAGCTTACTGACTGGGGTACTGACTGCCAACAGGAAAGAGCGACAGGTAAATTCTGCCACTAATTGGAGTGGATTTATGTCAGCAGGCAAGAAGCRGAAATCATTGTAAAGGAACCAGTGTAAGAGTTGTTAAAATACTATCTTCCTGGATGTTTACTTTCCACATCCTAGAGAAACATCCTCTATTTTAGGCTCAGTGAGTGGCTTTCACCCTTAAGAGAAAAAGAAATTAAAAGACTCAGGTTCATCCCAACATAGAACAAGGTAACTTTCGAGCTCCCAAAATTCCTGCAGGATGGGAAAGCTATTTTCTTCTCTGTTACAGGGCCAGGAGACACTGGTGTGTGATTATAGCAAGATTGAGTATTTTGTAACAGCACAGGCATCTTGAGAACTTAGAACTGAATCGTGCTGTCATGGCTACCATTAGTTTTGGGAAGCCTGGATGCATTTGAGACCATGCCGCTCCACCTACAAATTACATACAACATCTCTATTCCCATGAGATACTTGGTCCCTTCTACAGCAGACTCCAAGCCAACTTGTCAACTCTCCAGTTCCCTCTCCAAGATGGATGGGAAACACATTCATATGTGGGCAGAAACACAGTTAAGTGTACTCTGATATTTTGGCCATATTTAAAGTTTCCCTACGGATTCCTTATTTTGCTCACTGAAACCTGCCCCAAAGATATTTCTGAGGTTCAACAGCCTGAGTGTTTGGCAAGAAGTTTGGTCTYAATACCTTTATCTAAAATATAGCTTAAATAAAGTGAAACATTCTCCCTGACTTAGAGGTAACCACTTCTCTTAATTGACAATCTTCCACTAAAACTGGTATGCTTCTGGGAAAAATTGATTTTTTGACAACTCAAGATTTCACTGAAAAGTCCTAAACTTCTCTGGAGATGGGACCTGGACAAAATTCCCTCTATTGAGAATCACAGTTTATGTTTTTCTTAATACCCTGGCTCCTAGAGATATGAAATTAAATTAAGTTTTCTGCATTTCACTTTAAATGCTTAATTTTTATACTTAATGATTTTGAAAGAAACGCAACCCTTAACCAAATAGAAAGAAAGATTCCAACAGTTTTATCTTTTAAAATATTTCTTGATAGTTCAGTCCATGTCATGAATGGTAGGGGAACGTAGACTCGTGATTTCTGAGTGACTGTGTCTGGGAAATCTGAAATGACGCATGAAGAAACCGTTCCCAAAACAATGCCAAAGCTGCAATTTGTTATTTCAGAAGCTGTTCTATAAAGAACGAAGGCCCCAATTCAGCACATTACATGTGGTTATGTCTATCTTTAAAGATATGAGTAGTAAATCCCCTTGAAATCACTGGAACTACTCATATGCTAAAAATCAGGCACATGCTTAGGTATCTTGCTGATGCCTGAGGATCACGATAAGCTTAATAAGCATTCATCCTAAACAGTGTGAAAATATAAACTGTGAAATTCTCATAAAAAATAAGAGGCCTCAAGACATCCAGAGATGAATCATGAAAAACAAATTGGCAAGCCTCTTATTAAAGCAAGAGAAAACACAACATCATGCAATCAGAGCAATAAAGAATCTCCAGCTCCACATCGGCTGGAATAATCAAATCAAAGCAACATAAAAGAAATAATGGCAGACAATCAAAAGCAAAGGAGCACAGCACCTAATGACTCCTGCTTGGAATTAGTGTGCATCTGTTCTGGAAACAAATTCTTCCCCAACTCATCAGAAAAACTAAAAACTGCTCAGTGTAATCTGTGAATGACAATATCTGAAGGAGCTGTACATCTTGAAACCATGCTGGGCTCACTGRTGGCCCTCCCAAGCAGGGCAGAGCTCCATGCCCATCAGTAGCAAATCTCTAGACTTTGATCCAGAATATGCACGAGCAAGAGGGTTGCATTTTTCTCTGAATTAGCCAAAGCATGCAGAATTTCCATGAGCAATATCAATTATCCATGGGATTCTAAATTGTGTTCCTAGGCTGGAGTGTTGCTTGGGGGAGGTTGCATATTTCCGATGGAATCAAGACGATTTGAATACTACCGAAGAAATTTGTCAAGTTTCCCATTATGGGCTTTACTGACTAGTTCAAAGTAAGAAAACRTAGTTTTCCTTAGAAAAGGGTCTGTCTGCACGAAAACTCCATACCACACGAAAACTCTGCATACTCCAGCCTTACCTGAAATGGGAGAGGTGGAGATTAAGAGTTAAACTCCAACATGAAACAAAAAAAAAAAAATCACAGCTCTGGAGGAGTGGCTGGTAATGCAGTGGTGGAAGATTAAAAAGTAGAGAGCCTTGGCTAAGAAGGGTACGTTGCAGCAGCGCTTATTGAATGACGAGTGTACTTCATGAAAGGGAATCTATCAGCTTAGCACTTCTTTGCAAGATCATGCAGTGAGGTTCAGTAGCTCCTATAATACAATTACTCTCTCCAAAAGACCAATTCAGAAAGCAATTACACACCATTAGCAATGTATTTCCAAAGGCCTCAGCTCACCCAAGAGAGCCAGCCACACAGCTTGACTAAGCTACTGTTCTGTGTCATTTATAGCTGTTGTTCCTGAGTCAGGAAGGTACTACTGAGAGCTCAGCTCTGATGATTTTACACAGAGAAGTTCAGGCGATTAGAAAATACAATAAAATCAAGAGGGACAAGGCTGGACAGGGAAACCCCAGCAGTTTAAATATATCACTCAGAGACCTTTGCAAGGCCATTTTTAAGGTTTGTCTACACCAGAGGCAAAACAAAGGGAAGAAGAGGATTTTTAGGTGTTAGCTCTAACTTTCCTCACAGATGAGCTCTGCTACTGCATTTTTCCACACTAGTTATGTGAAAGCATCACTTTTAAACGGAATTAAAACTTTTTAAAAAGACATTTGAAATACGGGAGTTCACACATGGCTGACCAAGAATGGCTTTACCTGTAGACAAGCCCTTTGCAGCTGAAAGCATGAGTACAGTTAGCTAACCACATATGAGCCTCCATCCAGATGCCTTGGCTAGAAGGCACGGCAGCATGGTTTTCATCATGGATTGCACAGTTTTCATTGGAAATACAAAGGATCCTGGGGCACACTTATGCTATCCACACCCAAGGCTACACTTGCCGCATGCTATGATTGCCTATCTCAGTATGCAAAAGMCAGCAAGTCTGTGTCCCTCCATAATACAATCGCTTCTCTTGCACCCACTTAGTTCTACTGCATAAGCAGCTCACACCTCTAACTCAGGTTCATCAGCAAATTTAACTGGGATAGTGAAACCCCGTACTGGCTCCAACAATGTCCCCCTAACCCATATATGAGAGATTTCTGTCCCACTCAGAAGTGAAGGCTCAGTGACATTATCCACTGCAGTGCTCCACAATTCGTAACTCAGGGAATTCATGTAAATTCCCACTGATTCCTATTAAAGGTTTGTTAAACTTAATTTAAGATAAAAAGTACCTTTCACCTCTTCTACCCTTTATCACACATAATCATACAGACTGAATAACAATACATATATTTACATTCAATTCAATTTTTCCTGATTGCTTTCAGACTTCTGAACTGTAAGAAAATGATAGTATGGTTAAACACCTGATCTTTATTAGATTCATTCTTCATCAGAGTTATATGAAGATTATAAAAGTTACTCTAAGAAATATTATACATTTCCAGGTTCAAAACATCAAAATACATAGTTTATACCCCTCAGTAATGTTCACAATAGAAGTTTCTCAACCAAGCCATGCATTAGCAGTTTCTATACTCAATAGTTTTCTCTCTGACTTGACAAAAACAGTTTAAAGGATGTGTCAAAGATCTCTTCTTAGCAGAATGGTTTTTCTGTCTCTAACTACTCTGCTTGTATCCCCAGACCATGGGAATTTATATATGCACCAGTAAACTCTATCTACTGGCTAGGTACTTCACAGTATTTCTCATGTATCTTCCTCTATTTGTTACAATTACACTTGCATTTTAATATCACTAGAGGAACTCACTGTAAAGATTAACTTAGCAAACATTTGGAAAACACAGCCTGACTTCATTAACATCTTACAAGGACACTCACTGGACACCAAACCATCTCTATCTCCTATATTACAAGCAAATCAGCCACATGCAGAAGTGTCTTACAAAGTCAAGTGCTTTGTTAGCAAGAACCACCTGACCTCTGTTACAGCAAACTCTTACAGGTTTACTATACTTATTTATCCAAATCTCCAAATTCTCGTTTCCTTTGCATAATTTATACAACCTGCAAGGGAGGGATCTCATCAGGCTTGCAGTTTTTCTCTTTCTAGGCCTATTACAGCAAAGCATAAAATATCTTGCTGTCTTTAGCAAAGTGCTGCCAAATGGTAGCATAATGAGGATATGCTCGGGGAACTACAGGCCTGTCAGTCTGACCTCAGTGCCAGGGAGGTTACAGAGCAGATCATCTTGAGTGCCATCATGCAGCATGTACAGGACAACCAGATGATCAGGCCCAGTCAGCATGGGTTTATGAAAGGCAGGTCCTGCTTGACTAACCTGAGCTCCTTCTATGACAAGGTAACCCACTTAGTGGATGAGGGAAAGGCTGTGGATGTGGTCTACCTAGCCTTTAGTAAAGCCTTTGACACCGTTTCCCACAGCATTCTCCTGGAGAAACTGGCTGCTCACAGCTTGGACAGGCACACTCTTCGCTGGGTAAAAAACTGGCTGGATGGCCAGGCCCAAAGAGTTGTGGTGAATGGAGTTAAATCCAGTTGGCGGCCGGTCACAAGTGGCGTTCCCCAGGGCTCAGTATTGGGGCCAGTTCTGTTTAATATCTTTGTCAATGATCTGGACGAGGGGATCAAGTGCACCCTCAATAAGTTTGCAGACAACACCAAGTTGGGCGGGAGTGTTAATCTGCTTGAGGGTAGGAAGGCTCTGCAGAGGGATCTGGACAGGCTGCATCGATGGGCCGAGGCCAATTGTATGAGATTCAACACGGCTCAGTGCCAGGTCCTGCACTTGGGTCACAACAACCCCATGCAACGCTACAGGCTGGGGGAAGAGTGGCTGGAAAGGACCTGGGGGTGCTGGTTGACAGCCAGCTGAATATGAGCCAGCAGTGTGCCCAGGTGGCCAAGAAGGCCAAYGGCATCCTGGCCTGTATCAGAAATAGTGTGGCCAGCAGGAGTAGGGAGGTGATCGTSCCCCTGTACTCRGCACTGGTGAGGCTGCACTTCAAATACTGTGTTCAGTTTTGGGCCCCTCACTACAAGAAGGACATTGAGGTGCTGGAGCGTGTCCAGAGGAGGGCAACRAAGCTGGTGAAGGTCCCAGAGCATAAGCCCATAAAGTCTTATGAGGAGCAGCTGAGGGAACTGGGGTTGTTTAACCTGGAGAAGAGAAGGCTGAGGGGAGACCTTATCGCTCTCGACAACTACCTGAAAGGAGGTTGTAGGGAGGTGGGTGTTGGTCTCTTCTCCCAATTAACTAGATAGGATGAGAGGAAATGGCCTCAAGTTGCACCAGGGGAGGTTTAGATTGGATATTAGGAAAAATTTCTTCACCAAAAGGGTTGTCAAGCATTGGAAGAGGGTGCCCAGGGAAGGGGTTGAGTCACCATCCCTGGAGGTATTTAAAAGAGGTGTAGATGTGGTGCTTAGGGACATGGTTTAGTGGTGGACTTGGCAGTGCTAGGTTAACGGTTGGCCTTGATGATCTTAAAGGTCTTTTCCAACCTAAACAATTCTATGATTCTATATTTATCTTTGGCTTCTTAGCAAACCACCTGAGAAAACCTCTCCTCAAAAGATCTCAAATAAAATCCAGCAGACTGATGGGACAAAAAAGTTTCTAGAGGAGCTTTCTGTGGCTCAGCTAGTGAGAACCCAGTGCCAATTCAGAAAATGCTGAAGAGCAGGAAAAAACACCACCTCCTTTAATAAACTCACCTAATAAGCAAGAAGTAAAAGAACAGCATTTGTCCAGAGCCTACGGACCTTTCTGCTATTTTTGATGATTTGTTCTGCCTTATTCAAAGGAATGTGGCTTTAAAAGCTTTTGGGAGCCAGGATATTGACTCACAGGAGGTGGTAGATTCACCTGGGATGCCAACACTGTTAAATTTTTGTCTTCTCAAAGAAGACGTGCTGCTCCTCCTCACAAAGATAATTAAGATAACGTAACAGCAGGRAGGAGATAGGAAACCTACCTTCCAGGGCTCCCTGCCCACGAGCCTTATATAACTCGAGGCCTAGATGGGATGTACCTCTAAAACTGTTTCCCAGATTATCCTCCTCCATAGCCTGCTTTCTACTGAACTCTGCCATTTGTGTTAAGCCCTTCCTCACAGCCAAAATTAGCCTTTCCTGGTGGGGAAGGAGAAAGAAAAAAAAGAAGAAAAAAAAAAAAAAAAAAAAAAAAAAAAAAAAAAAGAAAAAAAAAGAAAAAGGTTTACTCCTTCCTGTGTCTTTCCAGCCTTCACTTTCAAGTCTTCTGAGGTTCCCCTGAACCCTGTAGCAATTGATCTCCCTTCTTGATATTTCCTTTAATTTTGACAAGGTTTATTAAAGAATAATTAAGGAAACCTTTTGCTACTATGAAGATGAGACTCTTAAAGGCCCCAAATTCCCCATCTGTCATGAAATCCATAAAGAAATAAAAAGCCCAAATGGCAGAGCATTAAGGATTTGACTATTTGAACCTTAGCAAGATGCTCCCTGCTTTATGAGCCCACCCACCTATGCTATTATGTGTCAGAGAAATACTAAAATGCTTTGCTGATACACTTGCAGAAGTAACACAAATCTGGTTGTGATACAAAAATAAACACAGCGGCGCAACCTTCTAAATAATTTGTGGTTCCCAGATGAGTTTTCTGCACCAAGAAGGCAGGAGATCATTCAGGGAGAAACGAAATTATAAACCCAATCTCCTTCTGTTGAAGAGAGGCTGATACTTCAATTATTTATGTGGGCTTTAAATATTTAGCTTGGCACTTATACCCTTAAGGAAACTATAGTTACCACTTCATCATTACAAGGAGCCCATCATTTATTCATGGAATCAATAGGAACACAAAGCAGCAGTAATGCTTCGTTCCTATGTGTGCACCGTAGGGGTCAGGGCATACAGAGTCTCTGTCCTTCTGGAGGGAGCAACCTGATTTTTGTGGTCAGCACCGTTACTCATAAGACAGGTACGTTGTCTTGAAGCTGTCTGGTATTGAAAAAGTCCAAGAAACAGGCAGCGATCCAAACAGGAGGCTGAGTACCACACAGGTATCTCTGTGTGCTCAAGTGCGTGCGTGATTGTAGAATGGAGAAAAAGCCACATACCTGCACTGAGTGTAATAACTGAAGTCACTGAAGATTTTTCGTGGACTACTCTGCTTTTACTGACAGGTGATGGTAGAGATGCTGACTGTGACCAGATTTCTAGCAGCAGGAACTGAACCTGGGACCTTGTAACCTGAAATCAGAAGTATTTATGGTTTCCCTAAGAATCTTGTTTTTAGCAAAGCCTAAAGCAGGCCTATAGAGAGGTATATAAAAATGATTTTGCTTTGCCCTGGGTAACCTCATTTCATGGTAGGGTAGGAAAGTCTAGTTTCCATTGGCATCCTTTGGGGAAGTTACCAACAGGCAGATGCTGCTCAAGTCATTCCATTTAAATCAAAAAATGAAAAAAATTGGAGAAATAGTCCAGGGAAGCTGGCACATTAACTCATTTTCAACAACTACAGTGGGAAGCATCCTTCCAAAGCATGGTAGTAAAATACAGTGTTAACCTATTGTTATTATCCTTAAAGCCCTTTATTGCCCTTTATGTCTCTTATTTTTTCTTTATAAACAATGGGTAAGGTTGGCATAGAATGAATTCAATGCAACCAACCTTGTTTCAGGTTTAAGTGAATGGAGAACACCCAAGCAAARGTGTAGACTCAGCTTTTTATACTGTTCATAACTGTGACTCAGAAGCCTTACATGTCTGTCCCCTTTTTCTTAAGAAACCTATATCACCACCCTGTTAGCCTACAGATGTACCTACAAAAGAGCTTATACTGACAATTTTTTTAGAATGAGCCAGTATATTGATTATCCATTCCCTGACATGCAGATGGCTATCTTCACGCCTGAGCTGCATTGACTGAAACCTCTCTAACTCCTCACCTCCCCTAGCTCTGCCACCAGCACCTGCAGTATTTGCAGCTCCTTGGTTCCTGGTCTTTTTGCCTTGAAGATCATTGACAATACCTCTGTTGTAAAAGTTTGGGCATCTTTACTTTCTACCATCACTTATGACAGCCGCTTCTTCTGGCAGCCATACAAATATAATTTGACATGCTGTAACATCTGCATTGCGTTTGATTTGTATTATTTTATTTTGAAACATTACCTGCTTCAGGACCCAGATTGCTCTATGCCCCATTATAAACTAGACAGAAATATAATGAAAATTAATCGTACTTAGGATGGGTCCCAGCAGATGCTGGGACACTATCAATGGAGCTCTTATGAGGAAATAATGCTCTTATAACAAGAAAGGGCAGCTGGATTCGTAACTTGAATAATAATTGCATTAATACTCATCATTAAGAATTCCCTTGTTTCTGCAGTGTGAATGGGGGTGGTGATTTTTGTAAGCCCACTACTTGTCAGCCACCTAAAGGCCTGCTGACTGGTATCCTGCACCTTTAAAAAAAAAAAAAAAAAAGCATTTCCTATTCAATACAGCTGTGAAATATATGTATTTTCATATGTGTCTGGCACCTAGGTACCCACCAAGTCTTCTATTGGATTTACTTTTAATGTCCCCTTTGAAAAGGGAAGTAATTGATTGTAATATATTTATTTATTTTTAGGTGCTATGTTAACAAATTCACTCTCACTGTAGCTGCACTCTCACTCCTGAAATGTAGATTCATGGAAGCAATGCAAATCACCAAAGAAATCCCCAATGGAAGAATCGCAGTCCCGCAGACCAACTGGAAATAACAAACAACGTCGTCAAGACACAGGAGAGCCTGCTGGAGCCGAGGTTCCCTCACTCCTGCTCTTTCCTTAATTAGATTATAGAGCTGTGGAGTGACAGATGTGGGAGTGCACCCAGACGGGTCACAGCCCAGACAGCCACATTTGGCACAAGCCAAATGATTTAAAATAGCTGAATGTTAAAGCCCAAGGGTCTGCAAGAAACCAAAATCATGAATGTTTCTGATCCCCCCCTTGCATCCCACACTCCCTCGCCCCTTGGTTTTGTCAAACATTAGTAGATAGTTCTATCACTGACTCAGAGGAAAATCTCAAATAATTGCTAATTTAGCAACAAATACAGCAGTCTGTGAAATGGTAAATATTGATGAGGCCAAGGTTCCAATACAGGGCAACATGGAACACTTGGTGAATGAAGACTAATTGAACTTCATTCATTTTAAAGAAGAAAGAAAGGTCAAATATCAAAGAATAAAGGCAGAAAAAAATATATACCTAATGCTTGCTGAGGTGATCAGAAACTGTTGTTATTGAATCGGATTTTACAATCTTAGACTGAATTCTCAAGAAAGGAAAAATCAATTGGGGTCACAAAGCATTTAAGGTTTGGTCCTCTGTGCAAATTCTGGATATACAAGCTGCACAGTTAGTGGCATAGAGAATGATTCCCACCTTTTCTTCTTCGCTTGTTACTGTATCCCATGTGTGGCAGAAAACATAAGAAAATTTGATGTTCAGACTTCCCAGTGTAAATGGAGAAAAACAAACACTTTCCATGAACATTTTCAAACAGTCAAGGAAGTCCTTATTTCATTTTCTACCAAAGAAGTTCTTACTGAAGAATTTTGCCTATGCCATCTCTGTATGTACTTATTCTCACATTTATAAAGAAAGAAATTTGTCTGTAAAGAGGCTCCAGAAAGATAAACACCAGTGCCTAGAGCCTACTGACATAAGATAATATTTATCCTGGTCCAGCTGCCCTTTGTGCTAGGCAGCAGTAACTGTCTCACTTTCCTCGCCCTGAAGCTCTCAGTAAAATCTCACTTGTTTTCTGTGACTGCAGTACCATCTCAGCATTGTTGTGTTTACTCCACCAGGAAGTGGGAAAGTTTGAACAAACCAACATGAAAGCAGCTGTAAACTGAGAAGCAAAATTCCCTTCCTGTGGAAAGAAGTGGTATTTTAACATTTTAAAATGCGAAAACTCCTGGCGTGATGAGAAGCTCGGAATGAGAATTTCTGTTCAGGGATGTTGGTGCATATTGGCTTTGATGTCTCTTCCTCTTCCCGTGCCAAACAGAACAGCAGAACCACTTATAGTTTGTATTATTCATCACGATGCTTTCTGGTGACTGAATTGCATCATGGACATCTCATGACCGCAGCGTAGGGCAGAAGATTGCTTTTGGCAGCGGAGTTTTACCCAACATGCAGGGTTTTTTGGTTTTGTTTTTGTTTTTAAAAATCAGGAGGCACACAACACACAATCAAAAACCCTACAACTCCCATGTGCTACTGAGACAATTCAGGTCCAGACTGATGCCTAAATCAACACAATACAATTTGCTGGATTGTTTCCTGGCAGGAAAATCAAAGCTGGTTTAGTTTGTCAGCTTTGGCTGTATTGATATTTTCCCACATCAAAGTTCCATTTTGCAAGAACCAACTCTCCTGCACAGAAACACTGACTGAGCAGAGGAGCTACCTTCAGCCCCACTGCTCAGCTGAATCCATGCCCCTGAGCAGAGGACTCCAATAACCCTCTTTGCCAAAGAGGTTGGAAGGTGAACTAAGACAGAAGATGGAGGGAGGGGGAAATAGGCAGTTCCAGTGATTTTCACTTCAGCTTCTTCCTTTTGCTCGGAGATGACCTAGGAATTAATTTCCTCAAATCCTAGTATTTAAAGTATATCCATAAAGTTTGGTTCATTCCTCCAAATTTCTTTCTCAAATCTGAACCACTGTCAGTGAAAGGAAAACCAAGGGAACACAACTGCCAGCAGGCAGCAGGTTTAAACAAAATCTATAAAAATAGCAGTGGCTATAGAGCTGGTTATATCCTTCCTTTTCTCTAAAGGAAATGCCTGCTTGTTGCATTACAGGACTGTATTCTTGCAAGGGAATAATTACATCAATATTCCTTGGTAAGACAAGCCTGCTGTCACTGTAAAGTTGACACAGATTAATATTAAACTGGATTTAAGATGTTGTTTTTACATTACGGGCTTGTAATTACCTGGCTAATAGCAATGACTGTGATAGAGCAGGTATTGTTAGTTACTCAAGGAAAATTAAAATCAAATCCCAATTCCACATTCACTGAGAGCTTGTCTAGGAAATTCAGTTGAGTTCACGTGAAGGATTTGCTTTCTGTTGCCACTGAAAGCACAAACGGTTCTTGTCTTCAGCTACCAATCTGCAACACCAGCATGGATGAGCCCGAGTAACATCCACACAACCTTTTAGTGCTACAGAGCAGCTGACTGCTGACCCCAGAGCCGGACTGGGCCTTCTCCACAGCAGTAACGATGATGCACTGTCAGGAATAACAACCCACGACGAGCAGAAAGGGACAGAAGTATCTACGGGAGAACTGTCTCAGTGGAGCTCTGTATCTTGTCCAAAAGGGAAACTGAGACAACGCCAGAAACAAGAGCAGTGCTTGGAGGAAGAGAGTCTAAATCTGACTTGTAAACCGCTTGTAACAATTACGTTATTCCTGACTACAGTCAGAAATAAGAAATCGGTCTCAGATTGTCTCTCAGGTTTCCAGAAGTCACTGGTAGCTTTTTATACCTATAGCTTGTCTTAAAAAAATTATATATATATAAACACATACACAAAAAAAACTTTCTCTCTATTGAAGCACAGTACCATCAACTCCTGCAAAATTAGCTTGCAATATCGTCACCACCGCTGTTTACTTCTTTAGCATGTCACTCGTAACTTTCTATACTCAACCATCAAATTATCCCTTCACATAAAGAGAAGAAAAGAGAATTACAGTCATCAGCAGAGAACACAAATAGAAAGGAAGGTTGTAATTCAAAGAAAGCTTCCAAAACTCGAAAGTTGGAGCTCTCCTTTCTAGAAAGCTCCTAGAGAAGTTCATCACCCTCTTGTGAGGGTGACAGCAAGGCTGAAGTAGCAGCTTAGATGCCGATTTCCTGGTGTGTCCTATCTTGGCCTGCTTGACTCATACTAATTGTCTGGTGAGTAAATCCTCTCAGGGTCTTCACTCTCAACCTCCAGCGACACAACCCTGAGCTCAGTGTAGGTAATCTGCYCACCTGCCTTCTCCACATAGCATGCACAGACCACACACGCGTGTCCAGGGAAGGGAGATGGCATTTTAATCCTTCACAATAACCATAGCAAACCCTGAATCTCAGATCCTTCAGCTTTTCAGCTTAGTAACAGTGATCTTTTGGAACTGGGCGCATGCCTTGCCTTGCCCACTCCATCTGCTCAGCAATGCTAAATAGCTAGAATAAGACTATTAGAAAGCCTAGGTGACAACTAATTGTTTTTAGAGCAAAAGAAAGCACACAGAGTATTTCGGTCTAATCATTCCTACCTGATTTAGGATTTGACTCTTATTTAGGGAATAGTATTTCTTTCTTAATTAAACAAATATCCACCAGCTTGGTAGATTACATCTCAAACTTTAAATGGTAAAAAAGAATTCATATTTATTTTCTTTTTTTGTTGCATTGTAGACATTCTTGCTTCAGTTGAACCTTTGAAGTTAGATGCCCTGTATTTAACATCTTTATTGCAATACCTATTACTGGTAATACAGAGGGATCACTAAAAACCAAAACACAAACACAAGAGCTGAGTACTAGACCTCAGGCTGAGCCATAGCATTAACGATTCAGTGGAACTGTAGCGGTTTAGATCAGTACAGGATTGACTCCATAGCAGACATGGGAGTGCAATCTGAAGCTCAGTCCCACTGTATCCTTGAGCTTGAAAAAAAAGAGTGTTCGAGATTTAATATGACACAACAGCAATATTCCGCAGCAAAGGCCAGCAGCGATCTACACACAGTCAGATCTCTGCTTCTTCCTCAACTATTCACACACCAATCCAACAGAAATTTCTAGCCCTGATTATACCCCAGAAATCATGTAACTCGGGATTGCCGCTAAATGCAGTAGCTCTGCCTTACCTCTGTGCTCCTATCACAGCCATAAAGATTTATAAGTTCCTTGTTTCACTTTAGGCTATAGAAACTGCTGGATTTTTACTTTTACATATCGGATTTAGCAGGGATGTCAAACGCAGAGTTGGAAGAACAGATTTAAGAACCATAACTTTCTCTGTCCAACAACCAGTAGTATCCTGCTACTGACTGTATAGTCATTGGCCTACCCAGATATCAGTATGTACGCTGTGATAAGAGAGAAATTTTTATAAAACACAGATGAGCCAAAGGGCCAAACTCATCTTTTTCAGTGTACTTGTATGTCAGGCCACTGTTTAACTGAGAAAGCTGCAATGTCACGAGGTCAAGGACAGAATTTTCTCTCCAATGTCCAATCATACAAATAATGATGCAAGGCCAGTAGCCTTGTGTAGTATCAGAATACTCTATAGTATCAGAAATGGTTTCCTTAAAGCATTATACTTTGAAGAATCAGCTGGTTCCAGCAGATGAAAGAATCTATGGTTTTCCATTAGCGCACTTACTACCATAGTATTTAGAAAGGCATACAGTCTTCAAGAGAATGAATTGACTTTCTCAGAAGTATCAGGTATCAGCCACAGCTGGTGGTAGATATCAGATTTGCTAAGCCAGGTCACCAGTTGAGAAAAGTGATCAGATTCTGTATTCTTGCACAAAATTGAAATGTAAGTACCTAGCTGGGGCCAGCCATAAGTACTGCACTTCTTTTTTCCAGAAATTATATTCATAATGGTTTGGATATTCAAACAAATCCTAATTGAGATTTAATGGCTTGCACTGTAATTAGCCTCCAGGGAAAAGTAGTTTCAATTAACCAATGTAAACATACCATCTAGTTACACCATTACATGTTCTGCTAAATATCCTGATTAAGAGCTGGAAGTCATATAGCATGGGGCCAGAACTCACGGCACAGAGGAAAAGCACGGCTGTGACTTGAAATCATCCCTTTTCTCCTCTCCATGAGACCCTGGTAGTCCCTAATGTCTCCTGCTACCATGGCTAGGAAGGAAGTGGTGTGGTTTGTGAGTTTGTTGGTTGGCACTGAGCCACTAAACTCCTGCCTACCAAGACACAGTTCTCTGATGGATAACCTTGGTCTTATGCCTAGATCCCAGCAAGAATATGGCACAAAGTAGATCTGCATATGCTTACGCGTGGGGTATGAAGAGGAGTACTAGGGCCGTGAAGCACAGAAGACCTCACTGCCTTACGTTCTTACTCTACTTGTCCTCATCAGCTGACAGAGCAAAATAATTAGGATCGGTCTCTTTCCCCCAGTGCCAGGTGAATGTACATGGCATCGTTCTTCCTAGAAGCAATTAAAAAACAAAACAAAACACAAAAAAAAACCACAAAAAAAACCAAAACAAACAAAAAACCCAAAAAACAAAACCAAAAACAAAACCACAGAGTGAACATACCGGAGGTGTTAAGCTACTTCTGAAATTTAACCAAAGGCCAACAGAAATTGAATCAGAGCTATTGACTCCAGCAGTGTCTGGATGTGGAAGTAGAAGCCTCTGTGGTGTCTGAGAGCTGGTCTAAGATCATATATCTAGCAGGGTACATTTACTATTTTGTCCCTCACCTGAGTTGTGTCGGTTCAGCACTTTTGTAAACTGCTTTTCCAGCATTTCACACAGGCAGTTCACAAGGGGAAAAAGACTGAGGGGGGCTGGAAGAAGGACTGAGGACGGAGTTCATGTGGCAGGGGGAGGTACATACCCCCAACATGCCTGTAAATGTTGTTATCTGGGAGAGGGGAGGCAAGATTTGCCCCTTAAGCAATGGACAAGGCTTATTGCGGGATGTTACTTAATTCTGCCCTTGGTTCATTCCAAGTTATGCCTTTTCATGAAGCTTAGTTTAGGAGCCAAGGAAGGGGAGCAGAAGTCCAGCATACACTCCTCCTTGCACCTGCTTCACTCCAAGACAGGTCTGTGTCTCTGCTCAGGGCAACCAGGACTGCAGAGTGGAAAGGCCAATTCTGCAACATTTTCCCCAGGCAATTCCTGTCTAGTTCTGCACATAAGCTGAAAAGCCAGACTCGACAGTTTCCTGGAGCTACAGGGAAGTGCAAGACATCCCACTTGGGATTCTAATGTACCTTTCTCCAAGATATTCAGCAACAGGTACAATTTACACACAGCGATAACAGCCCGAAGTCACTGAATAAATTGCTGATTTTGAAATAGCGAATGACATGTTAGCAACAATGCACACTGAACAATGTGTGAGAATAAAAGAATAGGTTTCATAGCTCTTTCTATCCTCTCATCATGTATATTTGTGTGGGAATTCTTGCTGCAAGAGAGCTAGCATGTCTAAAAGCATCTTGAAGAGTCTTTGACAAGCAGTTCCAGTTTATAAATAGAAAGTTTTGATGGCTTTTTTTTCCTTTACCATTTCCACAAAATATGGAATTTACATTTTCTACATTTCTACACTTTATTTTCTACCCACCTTTGATTTCCTCCCTCTAGCAAAAGTAAAAGTCTAAAAAAAGAGTAAAAAGTAAAAGACCAGGACTGAAAAATAGCAAATGTTCAGGGTCCTATCCAGTAACACATTTTTCAGGAACTGGTTTTACAGAAGGAACCTGAAGTTGTTTAAAAACAAACAAACAAAAAACCCACAAAACACAACAAAAAACCTCACACACACACCTCACTGGGGAAAATCTGCATGCAGAATAAAAGGATTCATGTTCTGCACAGTGAACTTTCTGAAAATGATTGATTCCCTCTGGAAAATCCTCACTTTTCATCAAAATATTTAAGTACTACTTTAATTAAGTTTTTGTGGAAATCTGACTGCACTTCTCTACTCCAAGTTATTATTAGCACAGCACTAGTGATTGCAACTGGCACTCAACCCAGCTGACTCTTCACTCCTATCTCCCCACTGCAGCCTTCCCCACTCTGCTGCTGTTCTCCTTCTGTTGTACCAACTGCCTGGAAGACCAATGTCTGTGATGCACAACACTGCGATGTTGTTAGTGTTTGTTACTTAGACTGTTGTTTCAAGCAACAACTTTAAAGTGAGGAGATACAGTTGGCCAAGATCATCCTTCAGCAAAGCTTTCTTCCTAAATCTGAATGCCTCCAACTTCACCCTTCCAGAGCCTCAGCTACTCCTGTGCAAAATTTGACATTTTAAATTGCTGATGAAGCCGTCTTGAAGGTGAAATTCTGGACTATGCATTGAAGATGTTGAGTGCAGGTGCATATTCCTTCCTGCCAACCCTAGCACGAGAATGCTCCATCAGCCAAGGGACAGGACAGAGATCTAAAGGCGATACCACTCCCAATGTACTTCTCAAAGACCAAACCTGGATTAGACTGTTCAAAAGCATTTAGGTGTCAATGAGCTTCTGCTAAAAAGGATTCTGGGCCTGTCTGTGCCAGCAGCAAAACAAGTGACCTCTGGTTTTTGTTCACATTTCGTGCCACATATCAGATCACCATGATGGTTTTGAAGAGCCTTTGCCCTTCTCAAAGGAGGCTGACAAGCCCAGGAAAATTTCTAGCCTTTATGAGAAATTGCCAATAAACGGTCAAGAGACTAAGATATAGATTTTTTTTTTTTTTTTTTAAAAAACAAAGTAGTGCAATAATTCTTCTCCTAAAGAGAGGAATCCTACTGAAAATAGCGAGCTCATATATATCCATTTGCTATGCAACTGCATCCTACTTCTCCTACTTATTTCACCTTGAATATAGACTATTTAATAAACAAAATGTTAATGCTAGGTTTCCTTCCAAAAGACTCAAGATAGTGCCTCTTTCAAGAATGCTTTCTTATGCCAACTAGAAATAAAAGAAAAAAAAAAATTACAAAATAAAATGAGGGCCTGGAATAGATTTTTGTTCCAAGAGAAATGAAGAAAAAATTGAGGCCTTGAAAAACTTGTCAAAAGACAGTTCCCTCCATTGCCCTTGTATCCCCTGCCCTCACTTTTCACCTACTCCCTCTGGTCACCTGTACTCCAGGAATTAGGGAACACACTTGCAAGACATTTATTGACCAGGATTTAACTGCAGGGCCTCCTGCTGGACATAATTGCCCTGCCAGATAATTGCATTTTGTGAGCTTCACACTCCAAACTAGGGGGAAAAACCACACATCTCACATCAAGGGACCTCCAAGCTTGTGTCTGCTCTGATCAGGTAGATAGAGCTGGATTTTGAACTTGCATCTCCCAGACCCCCACAGGTCTGTTGGGTGTCTACAGCCCCAGTCAGCAGGGCTGATTTTACCCCATGGATCCCAGGCCCCATACACAAAGCTGCTGTGCATGGGCAGATCACTGCTGGAAGTAGCAATCTTGCACTTCGTGACCTAGTTATAGATTTCTTGGATGTTCTTGTCTGACTTGACTTAAAAACAGAAATTTATCTCCAGACTTTAGAAACAGCCCCCTCCCCCCACCCCGCAAAAAAAAAACAATTCCCAAAGCCAACACTTTGTTTTTTCCCCCTCATTCTTTAACCTCCTCTTCTGTTGTTTTGCATTCAGTGAATTACAATTCCATAATTTAAAGATTTTTAACTAGAAAAAAACCTCTTTTCAACTCCAGTATTTACTAATCTTCTGACCTTCAGAATTCATTTTCAGTGATGGAAATCAGAATAAAGGATTTGTTTTTACCCATCTTGCTCCCTTGACACAAAGAAAACAACTGCAATCTCTGCCTTTTTTTTTTTTTTTTTTTTTAAACCAAAAATGAAGATGACAACATTATGTTCATAGTTGCATCATTCCCCAGTACTCTATGCCAAGGCCAATTTAGGATGAGGCATAAACTATCAGTACCAAGAGTTTAAAGGATTTAATTTCTCACTCTCTATACAACATTGCAGGAGAGGATATTTACAATAAGAACTCAGTGACTTATACTTGAGATGAAATATTCAGTTCTACTTGTCATAGAAGCTTTGTAGCTTAAAATAGTCCGATCTACTGAGAGAACTATCCCCAAATAGTATATTCACTTCAAATATCAGATAACATGGACAAAGTGTAGACAGCTAATGTGAAGATGATACTGTCAAAGGAACTGCTTGACATGACAAAGATAAAGGGCAAGTAACAGGGACACCAGTTAAAAAGTTTAAAGATCAGAGCTGTTTCTGATTTTCATTCAGAAATCAACCTTATCATATGTGAAGTTTCAAAAGGCTTCACTGACCATTTTCTGCAAGCATGACATTTGGTCCTGAAGCCCACCCTACAATACACACTTCCCTATGCAAGACAGCCCCCTACCAAAACTGCAGGGCCATCTGCCATGCAGAAGCAGCCACAAAAGTCCAAATAAATCAATGCACACTCTCCAGCTGTGATTTACATCCTTTTTGTGTGACAGGGCTTCATTGCTTCAAGTCAGTCTCCTCTCAGCAGGTATTAGTCGGTCCTGTCTGACTGTTCATTCATCTTTGAATCTAATGCATGTTCCCAAAAGCTTTCGTTTGCTGGGTACACTTTGCAAGCATCAACATTCAAGGCAGCAATCCTAATGTCTTCCTTGCAAAGGAAGAAAATGGCCCTGTTGGAGAAATCAGTCAGTTCTAGTGAAGCATCCAACCACCTATTTTTCATTTCTTTGAAACATACTTACTTGACAGGTTGGTTTCAGTATCAGTGCAGTTCCCCAGACCTATTTTACCCCAGTTACAGACAATGGAAAACGTTCTTTGTCTCCCATTCTTGCCTGCTCCTACTGACCTGCCCCTTGAATCTGTCTCCCTAGATTTGTGATCTGTTTGAGGTGTGTGCGGTGGCAGATCTAGCTGTATCACTAATGGGCCATCTGGTAAGTGGCATTATCAAAGGAGTTAGTTTCCTAGTCATGTTCTGCTCTTGCTTGAATATAGAGACATGAAYACAAAAGATAGACCCTTTCCTGTCCCCTTCCAGCATAAATATGAACCTAAACAATTTGCATGAAGCATTACATCTCTGCCACTGAACTCCTTGTTTGAATTCCTAGAATGTGCTCTCTTCTCTTCCATTTATTACCTAGTAACCTATTCTGCTCAGGCACTGCCTTCATTTCATTTCTCCTAGAGCCAAGTACATTTTTGGCACTTAAAACAATAATAAATATTTTCTGCTTATTTTGACGTTTTCATAGCACACACAAATCAATTGTCTGGCATCCACCAGCAGCAAAATACCATGAGAAAAACAGAATTGACCTCAGGAGTGAACTTGCCACACCAAGGAGGGATGAATGGACACCAATTTGTTTCAATGGTTCATAAAACATGGCTTAAGTTCCTGCCCATCAACAAGATAAAAATAGTCCCTCAGGAAGTAGAAGCTTCCTGAACAAGGCATCTGCTTTTGCTGAACATTTGTCTTCAGAGTAATTCTAGCACCAGCTGAGCAGTTAGAAACCCAAATAGTTCAATGTAAAAATGATTTGTGAAGAGCATGGCAGGTGCTTCCTAGAATCTACACAGGTGTAACTCATACGTATGTTTTCAAGTGACCACAAATTTCATGACAACTTTTGGAATTAAGAGTAAGACATTTCATAAGTCTCAACATGAATTTTTTTTTTCTTTTTTTTTTTTGGGGGGGGGGCGGTGCTTCCACTTGAGTAGAAGAGAAGCAACACATGACTTCAGCAACACAGTACAAGGATGTCCATCTAGAAGGAAGCTGGTCATCTAGGTCATATGGATACAAGGAACTAAAAAGACCTAGATATATAGCTTGTACTTCCTCGTTAGGCTAAAGAAGATGTGAAATTGATAATACATATCATCCATACTGAGCTGTTGGAGCTGTATCACACATCTTTCCATTGGGAATGGGAGAGACGCTTTTCTGAGTGAGGCTTCCAGATGGTTTGCTCGCCTGCTGGATACAAATGAACCAGTTTATGAGCAACCCTTCTTTGAGCTTCACAGGATTGCCTATGCTTCACAACATATGGTCCTTGAGCTAACTTGCTTAAGTTTTAAGAGTCTTCAAATGAAGCTGGGTATGTTAAATTTATGACCAAGGATCATGATTTTCTTTCCCCTTTCTGTTTGCACACTGTTCAGCACAAAGAGGAGTCTAGTCTCTATCGAAAGACTCTTGGGCATCACAGAGCAGGTAATGAGCTGTGCAGACCTATGTCAGCAGATCCAGTACAGGTTCAGTATCACAGTTTTAAATCTCATCTTTCAGCCGTTCCACACTCTTAGCTGCCAACTCTGTCCTCACRCACATTTCAAAACATCATTCTTCTTAACTATGACTCCCTGATACCGAAGACAGTCAGCAGTTGCCAAAGACAGATGACAGACTAGAGCATGAGAAAAAAAACAAACTCTGCTGTCCAAGATTAAGGAAGAATTATAACGCAAACTGCCAATCCCTTCAGTCATGACCAAAGGGTCCTTTGAGCCCATCTGCAAGACAGAATCAGCAGCGCCCATAAATGCTTTGTATCATAGAATCATTAAGGTTGGAAAAGACCTCTAAGATCATCAAGTCCAACCGTCAACCCAACACCACCATGCCCACTAAACCATGTCCCTAAGCGCCTCATCTACACCTCTTTTAAATACTTCCAGGGATGGTGACTCCACCACTTCCCTGGGCACCCTCTTCCAATGCTTAACCACTCTTTCAGTAAAGAAATTTTTCCTCATGTCCAATCTAAACCTCCCCTGGCRCAACTTGAGGCCATTTCCTCTCGTCCTATCGCTAGTTGCTTGGCAGAAGAGACCAACACCCACCTCGCTGCAACCTCCTTTCAGGGAGTTGTAGAGCGTGATAAGGTCTCCTCTCAGCCTCCTCTTCTCCAGGCTGAACAGTCCCAGTTCCCTCAGCCACTCCTCGTAAGACTTGCTCTCCAGACACTTCACCAGCTTCGTTGCCCTCCTCTGGACACGCTCCAGCACCTCAATGTCCTTCTTGTAGTGAGGGGCCCAAAACTGAACACAGTATTCGAGGTGCGGCCTCACCAGTGCCGAGTACAGGGGGACAATCACTTCCCTACTCCTGCTGGCCACACTATTTCTGATACAGGCCAGGATGCCGTTGGCCTTCTTGGCCACCTGGGCACACTGCCGGCTCATATTCAGCCGGCTGTCAACCAGCACCCCCAGGTCCTTTTCCGACAGGCAGCTTTCCAGCCACTCCTCCCCCAGCCTGTAGCGTTGCATGGGGTTGTTGTGGCCAAAGTGCAGGACCCAGCACTTGGCCTTGCTGAACCTCATGCAGTTGGCCTCAGCCCATCGATCCAGCCTGTCCAGGTCCCTCTGCAGAGCCTTCCTACCCTCSAGCAGATCAACACTGCCGGCCAGCTTGGTGTCGTCTGCAAACTTACTGAGGGAGCACTCAATCCCCTCGTCCAGATCGTTGATAAAGATACTGARCAAGACTGGCCCCAAAACGGAGCCCTGGGGGACACCGCTCGTGACCGGCCGCCAAGTGGGCTTCGCTCCATTCACCACAACTCTCTGGGCCCGGCCGCCCAGCCAGTTTTTTACCCAGCGCAGAGTACACCTGTCTAGGCCATGAGCCGCCAGCTTCTCTAGGAGAATGCTGTGGGAGACAGTGTCGAAGGCTTTACTGAAGTCCAGGTAGACCACATCCACAGCCTTTCCCTCATCCACTAGGCGGGTCACCTGCTCATAGAAGGAGATCAGGTTRGTCAAGCAGGACSTACCTTTCATGAACCCGTGCTGGCTGGGCCTGATCCCCTGGTTGTCCCRCACATGGCTTGCGAGCGCCCCCAAGATGCACTGCTCCATAATCTTCCCCGGCACCGAGGTCAGGCTGACAGGCCTGTAGTTCCCCGGGTCCTCCTTCCGGCCCTTCTTGTAGATGGGCGTCACATTGGCAAGCCTCCAGTCGTCCGGGACCTCCCCCGTTAACCAGGACCGCTGATAAATGATGGAGAGTGGCTTGGCAAGCTCCTCTGCCAGCTCCCAATGTATGTTGCCTCCCTTTGCACCTTTCAAACACAATCTCTCCCTCAGCCACCCAGGGCACCTCAGAAACCTATTTAAGACATCACCACTGTTTTGGCAGTATTTGTTATTTCAAAGAGAATATTTATTCTGTCTTCCCTGGGCAGACAAYATAGTTAATACAGTGGGATGGTGTGAAGGAAGCAATACAAAAATTAGGGTAGCAGATTATCTACTCTCCTGATTCTTTACTTCTCTGTGGAGGTGTAGAAATACAGATGTCTTCCTTTTGTGAGATTTCATTCACGACTGTTCCATTTAACTTGGTGTTCCTGTGATCATCTTAATTTCTGTACAAAGAACATACCCGTGGCAAGATTCTGGTCTTTAATAACTGCATTGAAATTCTGATATCTACATCTATTACTCTTTATTTCCATTGTTTGCATCTCTTCAAAGGCAGAAGGAACCAGGGTCCCAAAGGATGAGATTTTCCACACATCATTTCTAATGATATCAGTGGAGTCACTCAGCAGTGAGCAGAATTAGAGCCATGGTTATAAATTGCTCCTGGGAATGGGAGAGAACATGCAAGATGTCAGGTAATGATTTCTTGCTACCCTTAGGGCATGGGTGATCTCACTTCATTTTATGCATCCACAACGATCCTTAGTCAGTGAACGGAAACACATTTGTAAGGTGCAGTTCAGCTTATGCTGCAGTGGGTCAGATGAGCTGCAAACTACCATACCTATTCCCTCCCATGGCAATTAAGAGATTCTAAGATTGTGCGAAAGGAAATGCCCAGATGACAACTCAGATATCTAAACTTGGGGGAATTTCTCTCCTATTTGTGTCCAGTGAAGAAGATAAAGACCTTTTGTAAATCTGTCAGTTCTCAGTCTTCTCAGACAGCAAGTCCAGCATGGCAGAACTTGTGGAAGCAAAGCACCATTACCTAGATTTGGTTTCCTAACCCTAACCTTACTACAATTTCATGTCTGTTAGAGATTTCAAATTTAAGGGAACCACCCATTCTGCACACAGAGACATAAGTCATCTATACTCCCCGAGGGATGATGTGCCAAGGATTCAGATCTTTAGAGAAGAGCCAGATGCTAAGGTCTTACAGTACAACACGCACCAGTAGACAGCAGAAGGGCACAGCTGGTACAAGGATGCTGAGCATTGTCACTGTTCTCAAAAGAAAAGTCTATTCAGATTCTCTCCATATTGTGGGGACCTTCCTGCCAAGCCCCCACTTGCTGGAAGATATATCCAGGAAAGTTTGCCCAGTTTGTACTATTCCAACAGAGCCCCAGTGGGAAAGAGAGAACAATCAATTGTCTACCTAATGGGTTTTAAAAGAATGGAAACATCTGTTAGCATGAGGATGACAACTTGTTGGCAGCTTCCAACTAACTAAATCCACTATCATAGCACGGTATCAGGTCTGCCAAGCAAACACACCACACAATACATGCAGAGAGCACGGTGGAAGCTGGCTATGGCATCCGTGGGTATGAAATAACCCAGCATTGGGTAGACAAGCCTGGAGGAGCATCGCACTCCTGCTCCCAGCTACCTACAACCATCACAAACCACTATGTCCTTGTGAAACTCTGAGGTTGGCTGTAGGACTAAGCCAGGCCCTGCTTCATCCTGAACTTTGTAGGAGTCCTAATGGGGACAACAGGTCAAATTCCTGTCCCAAAGACAACTGTTAGGATCTAAGTCTAAACTAGTCACAGAGGCCCCATCTGCAGCCAATGAAAAGAAACAGGTATTCCTGAGGTGTCCCGGGTAGATAAGACACAGTGCTCCCCAGAGAGGCTATTTCTCTTCATTGCCTATAGGAGGGGCATCAGTCTCAGACATCCAATAATTAGACCACCAAAATCAGGTGAAATATCAGGAGGAAGTGGCGAGCTGATACAGGAAGCCATTAGCATGATGGTTACCTCACATCACTATTGCAGCTACATGTTTGCATGCCTCTGTAGCAGTCCCAACCCCCTGTTCCTCAACAAAAACAGCAGAACGCCAGAAAGAACTAAAGAACCCATTTCATGTTAATAGCAAATATATGGTACTTATCTAAAGCTTTGCATCATCTGAACAAACAGTGGGACATTCCCCTCYGTATAATGAGGATTACAGGTTCAGTAAGTGACTTGTTCACTGTCGGACCAAAAGGTATTGCACAGCGAGGACCTGAGCCCAGCCTCTTGAACCACATTCACTCGACCTCTTCCTCTCCCACTGCTATAATCTGTTACTTTCAAATTCCTGCATAAACGAAATGAAACTCTGGCACTTTAATTAAGGCCAGCATTTACCCAAGGAATCTCCTCTCTCAGTCTCCACAGCTTTTGCAGATCCTCTGTATAAGAAGCACACGGAGTGCTGGAATTAAGAGGATGTAAAAATAATCCATACAGAACAGCACAGCAAGAAACACACTGAGAATCTATCAGTCTGAAATGCATCTGGATACCCTCAGCATGGATGGCAAAGACAGATGGAATTCAACAGAGCAATACTTAAAATTCAGTTTTCATCCGAAGAGCAAAGCACTTAACAAATTAATTGAGCTTAGCATCCATTTTGAGAGCTCAGCACTGTTATAATCATCACAGGAGAAAGTCTATTTTATGACTGGCTGCAAGAAGCACAACAAGACCTGAACAGACTAATCGCTACCCCTTAGAGGCCAGTAAGATAGAAAAATGGCAGCCCTTGCAATTTTGGTACAGCATAACTCTGGCCTTTTGCTTTTTACCCAAACATTGAACCCAACACTGTCCAAGTTCTGTCCCCAAGAAGCAACACATCTTACCTAGTCAGGTATGTAACACAGTCTCTACTATTGCCTTATTTTTCCTGGTTACTTATCAAAATATAATACCCTGGGCACCACAGGCCTTTTAAAAGGATTTTTTTT
Source organism: Phoebastria nigripes (assembly GCA_035582835.1). Lineage (NCBI taxonomy): Eukaryota > Metazoa > Chordata > Aves > Procellariiformes > Diomedeidae > Phoebastria > Phoebastria nigripes. The sequence goes on from JAYKAV010002918.1 coordinate 646,409, forward strand.
TGTTTCTAGCTACACATCCTAATTGGCTACCACAAGCTCCGAGAAGCTCAGTAGCTCTCCTCCCTCACAGTCTACCTCTCTTCTTTTTTCCCCTCCCCTGCCAGATGCTGGTGGGAATGTGTGTGGTTAGACCGAAATCCCCACTCCCCGACACCCCCACCACATTGTTTGAATTAAGTAACACCAAGCAGATGGAACAATAGGGTTCTGTTCCAATGAACAAGATTTATCGTCCCTTTAAGGAGATACTGACTTTGCCTTTGCTCAGTCAATAATTGTTTGCAGTCACCCACAACTCCCCTTACAACCTGCAATCCATCACTTACATTCCCACCTCCAGTCCCAGAGGAGCTGAGCTGTTAATCATTTTTTCTGGATCACAGAAAGAGTAAAATATCCTTCCCCCGAAAGAATCATCACAGAAGGGATAAGAGCACCAGGTTGTGAAAAACCCTAAAGTATATGACCACTTAGTGATACTTGGGCAAGTTTTCCCACTTATTGTGTTAACTACTACACTGTATGCATCTAGCCATAGAATATTTTTGATGTGTTCTGCAAAGCATTCAGTATACAAGGATAATTCCATACTAAACAGTACATTAAAGAAACATTACTATTCCAAAACAGTATGCTGAAAGTTGATAAATGCTAGCAGTAAGGTCACTGTGGCCGCCCTTTCCTCTCCAGCTACCTAATGATATATTTTCTCCATGTCTCATTCTCAGAAATGACTGAAACTGTTCAAAATAGCTCAGATGGAAGCAGGCACATACACAATTTTAACCCAAAAGTGTTTGGCAGAGTGATAATCGGAACTGTAAATCAAGCGTCATCGTGTAGTACAAACTATCTCAAATATCCACCAATTCCAGTAGGTAATTACTGCAGGGGTCACTGACTCTCCGTTTGTAAACTGAAGCACCAAGCATTTCAGCAATTTTCCCATTGTGACACAGTGGGCAAAGGGAGAGCACAGTAATCCCAATTCTCAGTCCTCCACAAACACACTGAGTCTACCTTCCTTCTACACAGGTCTTGGAAAGGCAAGTTCCTAAAACGTGAAAGGGATTCTATGGAGCAACCAGAACAAGAAAGGAAAAAAATACCAGCTATTAGGAAAATTAGGCTCCATTTCCCAGAAGGAAAGAAAGATCTGACCGAGGGTAGCTGGTGTACTATGAAGCCACAGTATTCAAGTGCTGCTTTCACAGCAAAGTGGAAGAACACAAAAGCAAACAAAGAGTTAAGAGGGTAGTTCACATCAGACCAAACTTTCAAGCCCAAAGTGTTTTTCCTTTCTGGTTCCTCAAATTCCTTAAATCAGTTGGGCCACAACACACTTTCTCTGTTTCACCCTGTATGCAGGATCTGAAGCTGTTCATTTTCCACATCACTGCTGAAAAAGCCAACTGCATACAAGTGATAACAAGCAGCATTTTCAGGACGTCTGGAGATGCTTATCACAAACACCATAAAGTCCGTTCTGGTTTGATAGAAGACAGCAGCTCATCTCTGAGCCATGATTACCAGGCAGTTGCAGAAGATTCAGAAAGAGTTATTCAGCAAACGTGTAATCTCCCATGATAAGAAATACCAACTGTCTGGAGCAGGATTTCTCTGTGTAAATTGAAATCAGGTCTGTGTAAAGCTGAATTAAACCTTTGTCATGAAACTGCAGACCTGTCAGTTATATTCTTCCAGGTTAAGCTGGCAGCATCCATTGAGAACACAGCCTTTGAACAGTACTTTTACTGCAGTAGTTGCTTCTAGAATGACAGCAACAATAAGATGATCTGTTATTCAAAATCCTTAAACGATATTGATTTACAGCACAAAATAATGAACTGCACCATGCTATGCTTAGATAACTGTTTCACAAGCAATACTGATTTTCTACAATAAAGCTGCTTTATTTCCATAATTGTCCCTCTTGAGAAATTTTGTTAATTGTTCCTCCCTCTTCCCCTAGCTTTAATTCCAATTTTCCCCCTCCAGCCCAAGGGAATAAAACCAAACGGTTTTCATCTCGAGTTTGGAAAGCTGGTCAGCTTTCATTATGGCCTCAGTCACTTTTAATCAGCTGCCCCAAAAAAAGATTGAAAATAATTAACTAAGCTTCTCCTGGGCTTTAGGGTTCAATAGAAAGGTGATCAACTGAAGATAGACAAAAGGACAACACTCCTATCAAAGTCTGGACACTTTCCAAGGTCTGAGACAAGGATTTAACACCAAGCTTCAAAATTTCTGTCCATACCAGTTAAGAACCTATGCAAAAAGTCTTGCAAGATTTGTATGTGATTTACAAGTGTAGTTTATGCTGCTAGTTCCTCTGGCTTTGTCCTGGGTATTAACTTCTCTCTAACAACATGGGTAAAGTCAGTCAAGTGCTCCTGCATAGAGACATAACCTAATTTTCAAATCTCCCCAACGCACACTGCAATCATTTACCTGTGCTGCAGGAAACTGATAGTCAAGGGCTGAGGTGTTTGAAATGAAATGTGAGGCCTATGGTGGCTATTCCACATGGAACAATGCACAGAAGAGATAAGGGAGAAGAGCTCCAGAAGCAGCAGAACAGTCACAGTTTCTAAGAGCAGCAGGGAAAAATACAGCATTGCAGTACTTAGCTTAAAGGCTTTGAAAGCTTCAGCTTCACCAGATGGGATGAGCTGATCTAACAGTTCCTAACAGCAGTCTCTGTTTCCCCTTCTCCCTTTGCTCCCAGATCTCTCATCTCTCCCTTACCTCAAACCAGCTCCAAGCCTGGGGCAGTCCTCCCCTAAGCAGATTCACCTCACTAACCCAACAACAAGCCTGTTTTCAGCTGGCTGAATTGACCCATCAGACAGTTAATGAGCACCACCAGAACTAGCACAAAGGAAGGATGAATATCCCATTCAACAGTAACRAGTCATGAGCTCAGCCCAGATGCTTGTGAAACAGGCTCCTCCTGTGCAAGGTGCCGCAGAGACAGAAGGTGGTGATGGGGTAAGCAATGCACACTGAAAGGAAACCAAGAGACAGATCGCCCATGGAAGCTATGAGGCTACTCTCCAATATTATTCCTCAAAATTTAGTTTTATGCTTATGGAGCACAGGACTTAATCATCATCTCCATCTCTGTACTGCAGATAAAGAAATGGTTACAATAAGCCTTTTGTTATTCAAAGTAATGTTCTCTGGCTGCAGGATCTTTGTAGCAGTGGTGYGAGAAAGGCAGGGGCCAGCAGGACTGCCATTACCTAAGGGAGCTGATGGTGCTTGTAGCTAAAAGATAGTGCTATTTTTCTTGCTAGCTGAGCATGTTCAGAGAGCCAGTCATGGGGGGAATATCCATAGAAAAATGAAGCAGCCCCATGGCATGTTTGTATGGTGTTATTATCTGAGTAGAACTGTAATAGCAAACTCCTATAAAATGGTCTTCACAAATGGGGAAATGTGGGCAAGGTAGGTCAGGTCCCCAGCAGAATTTAGATGAGGACTAAAGTCTACCAAGGCTCTTCCATCACCCACCCATTACACAGTCCTTGATCACCCAGTGTAAATTTGCTCACTGAATTACTTTGCAGCAGAAACACACACTTAAAAGAATCCCCACTCTCTCTTATGTTTCTGCCTTCTTCACCATGAAGTCCTTTATTACAGTGAAGAAAAATCACTCAGAAGCTCTTGGCTGTTGTAGTGCAGGAACAAGAAGATCCAGAGGCAAATGGGATACTGGGGGCATCTTCATTGCACCGTCAGCCAGAATTGCCTCCCCAGAGCAAAGCACCACGATGGCTGGAGGGGAACAGCTCTGTTCCAGCCGCCTGTTGCCTTCCCTTGAAGCAGGTTAAATGCCTATACAGAAAAACCTATGTCGACAGACTGTGCGCCTGGCTTACCAGCAATTAAACTGCAGATCAAAAGAAACATAAATGTGGATGTTGCTTTGCTTATTACTATCAGCTCTGTCTTTGATTGCCTGAAGGCCTTTCCAACAAYGTTGACTTTAATTACTTTAATGAGAGAGAAAATGATCTGAGGAGTGTCAGCTTGATGGGGCAAGGTCCCCATGAAAATGCTAGGTCTAGGATCATTAGTTTAGCAGTTAATAGTATATTATCTTATGTTATTGGAGCTAAATGTAAACAGCTACTGAAGCCCAACTGCTGTCAGGATTGAAGCTGGGAAAACAAATTAGAAGAAGCTTTGAAATAAGGTTGTATTGGTCCTGCTACCCACTTTTAACAGAGTTTGCTCTTTGTTGATCCATTGTAGCAAAAAAATGCTTGTAGAGAGAAAAGAAAAGCAAATTTAATATGCTATGGGCTTGTCTTCAACAAACACTCGACAATTATTTAAAATGAACTTTTTGAAGTGACTGAGTTTATCTAAAGCAAATTAAGATAAAGCAAATCAAGGCCACTTCAATTCTTAAGGGAAGCCCAAGCTGCTAAGYAAGAGACCATACATCTGCTCAGCAGCGTTAGCAGTCCTGTGTGCTTCCTCTCACATTACAGGAAAGGCAAGATAGAGCAATTTAGCTTCATTTGCAATTAAAAGAGATTAAATTGCATTGTATGACCTGGTGTCTGCTGCAGGTGAAAAACGTTCACACCTACCACAACTCAGCTGACACAATTGATTTTAAGCAGGGGTAATGTGATTATGGTTCTGAGCCATGAGTATATGATACAAGGATATAATATGGTTAAATTAATCCCATTTAATTTTTTACTAGACTTGGTGGTGCCTGCACTTGTAAGTACAGCCATTCCTTGAGTTCCCATTGTGGAGGATTAGAATTGCTGGTTGTTTCAGCTTGGAATTAGAAAGGAAATTGCATGAAAATAGATGAAACTAAGAATTTTACTTCCCAAGGAAAAATCCCTTCCTGAACTTTCCTCTGATGGCGTAGTCCTATGCATAAGCCCGGCACGGCAGGCATCAAAGACAACCAAAGACATCCTTGGAGATTCCAGCTCATCAGACACGCATATTCCTATTTCAGGCTTCATTTTTCCTCTGTCTTAGGAATAATTTTGGGTTTTTGTACAAGTCCTTTGAACAACTTTACTGGTTTGTGGCTTGTGGAAGCAAGCTGCATCTTTTAAGTAACCCTCGAGTCCTCATCTGTTGCGAAAGCCCCCTTAGAGAGCAGCCCTCAAATACATAAGTAATGTCTAAGAAGCACAGCCAAGTGAGTCATTACCGAGAATGAAGACTCTTCTGCAGGTAAATGAACGCATTCAGCACTGTAGAGGCCAGGACTATCATGCTTTTTCCCAAAATAAGGAAGTTCAGTCTTGAAGGACTGAGGTGAAAAGCTAAGCTCTGGGCCTAGTATTCCATGTTTTTCTTTAAACAGGGATTGTAATGGCTATTTAGCGTATAGTGGAAACAAGAATAAGTTGTCAAGGGTGAAGTTAAGTAGTGACCTGCTGACTGCAGAGAGGTAACTCTTTCAGTTCTTACTGGTTCTCTGGCCTGCTCCAGTCTCTGGTGCAGGTTCACAGGGAAAACAATAGCGCTTCAGGCTTAGCTGCCTGTTCCCTGTCTGGGAGAATGGGTCTCCATAAATAGTTGTCCACCCCTTAAGATATAAGGCTTGTCCAGGTCTATCTGCTAATCCAGACAGCACCTTTTCTACAGTTTTATGTGCTTTTACGTTTACTAAAAGGAGTGGCAGTATTTAATATTTGTTTGTCAGGCATGAAGAGGAAGAGGAGCAGTCCCAGGTGTGGAARGTCTGACAGAAAGCATGTGAATCAGAATACACAACAGAGTATGAGAGCAGAGTGCTGGCTGCATTACCCCTGCGGGACAATTATAAATGAGTTATACAGGCTGCCCCCATGGCTGTCATACAGAAAGGTGTCATGTCTTCCTCACACGGGCACCAGCAGAGACCAAAGAAGCTGCTGCAGCCTGGACTAATAGGGCCAGGCTTTAAAGCTCATGCAATAGAGACTAATTCTTCTAGCTCCGGATGGTTTAAGGTTTGTACTCCTGTTGCTGCAGAGCTGCCCCGGAGCCCAGAGCTGCACATGACTTGCTTCCATGTGGTACTGTAGATACTCTGTGTGGCAGGTACAGCACTGCAGAAGAAGGGCATTTTGAAAATCTATTGGCTCTCTGAAATTACACTGTCAAGATTATTTTTGGTTTTTGCCATTTCTATCCATATATAAATCCAAGAGCCTGAATTATCACCAGGAAAACTACACCGGGTTTGTAAGGAGCTATAAAAACCTCTTCAAATGACATAGTGCAGCTTTGCTGATTGGAACAATAGCATGATTTTACAGCTGGATAGCTCAAGACATTCCAAGAAAGGAAGCAAGTGGCCATGCACCTCATTAGGAAGCCAGTAATTGGCTCATTCCAGTGAGCTTAAATACCTGTTACCACCTCCACATATCGGTGAGATATGAGCCTTCTGTCCCAGCTATGTACTGCCTGTGTTGAGCTTCAGGATGGAGCCAGGACAATGAAGGACTAGGCAGAAATGAGGGAAGGAAACTCTTCTGCAGATTGATCACTGAAATAAAAGTGGCTGTTGGAAGTTTCTGAGTGCTTTTGGAAGGGGGACAGTGCCAGAGGAGATAGATAAGCAGGCATAGTGCTGGTGACCAGGTCAAAGCATACTAAACATAAACACCCTGTCCAGACCACTGATGCTTCTCGAGTGCCTAATACCTTTGGCCATCACCAATCCTTGAGCACTTTCTTGATGCTGTAAGAGGAAAAGCCAAAGCTGAATGCTGGCCTTTACAGTCTTGAGAGGTTTATACTACAGCTCTGAACTCGATTATAGGTCTATGTGTGAGCGTGTGTGTAATTTGGGAAGTGCCTGTTGCCTACTGCATGAAACATAAACGCTACTGTGACAAAGCACAGTTTACCTCTCAGAAGAAGTATGGTACTTTTTAGGTTAACTCTGACCCATTTGTATTGTAGCTCAGTTTTAAAGGCATAATACAAGAGATAAGACAATTTCCGTGGTGGAAAATCTGTATCTTTTTGTGGTATTTTGCCTATTAGGTTGTCTCTCAAGGCTGCCTCTGGTCCTCTGGTTTTTATAGATACTCTGCCTGATACTAGCATGTATGTTACCTGAGAGCATCACAGGAAGCTCCACGTTGAGACTAAAGGATGGAAAGGAATCGTATGTGCTTCCAGCGATGTTAATGAGGAAATAACACGTGGCTGTAGAAAGATACTCTGAGAATGACACACAGGTGCTTCTGGGGATTTCTGAGCTTAAGAGAATGGGAGAGGAAAGGCGGAACAGACCGCAGAGCTGAGCCCAAAGGATGCTTCTTTGCAGAGCCGGAGTAGCAGCACTGGAGAGCAGAGCCTGACCTAGAGTTTAACTGTGATTCCAGCCAACTTTAACCACCTTTGGTGGTTCTTATCCATAATTCTTAGGGATGCTTTAGGATCCCTCTGTGCTGATTGTCACCACAGGGTGCTGTGTGCCACCTAATACTTTCCTCATACAGGTGAAAGAAAGAAGACGCAGAACATGGCACTACCTCTCCCACACCTAGCACTGCGAGTGGAAGGAGGAAGAGTGAAACTAGGGAACATGCAGGCATAGCATGGCTTGTAGCTTTTGGTACAAAAGCAATTTTATTTAACAAAGGAGCTCAGACGCTTTCCAGCCTGTCCCTTTAAGACCATGTTTGCCAGGGGAAAGACAAACATATTGTTAACCAGAAACAACAGAAACTGAAACCCTGTGATCTGAAACATGACCCTGATGCAACAGCCAGGAAATCCTGGGAAACCTCCAGAGGCAGCATAAAATCCCTTGCCTTGGGGTGAAGGAGGAGGAAACAACCAGCATATTTATGCAGACTCAGAAAGGATCAGCCATTTACAGAAAATAAGCAGAGCATGTGCAATGACAGGAGTTAGGATCATAATTACTACAGCACCCAATTTTTCTGCTTCAAGGCACAAGCTGATCAGCAGATGGCATCCAAAGGAGCTCTCCCATTCTGGTGGCATAYGCAGCATAATTAGCCAGGGCATGGAAAGTCTCTGACACAGTCACAACAGCCCTAGAGAGAAGCAGCGACATTTTCTGATGCTGAAAACTTGACTGCAAGAGAAAACTGTACAAATGCAACTATGCTTGAATGTGGAGCAGCAAGGGGTTGATGACCCAGCCATTTATTCCTGCCTGTGTGGACTGGAAAAAAAACATCAAATGATGAATGTGTTGGACTGATCCACTTAAAAGTAGTCTGCTTCACCCATAGCAAAATGGGAGTTCATGAGTTGACAGCCCCAGGGAGAGCTGTACCAGGAATCTCCGATATGAGAAATCGTGGGGCGTATTGGTGGAAGGAAGACTGTAGAGAAAAGTTAATTTTTGAGAGGCTGGAATTGGACAGTGTTGCCCACTTCAGTGGTAGTTGATTTTTGTCTTGGAAACCTCAGATAATAAAATTGAATGGGATAAGAAATGTGTGTATTTTTTTTCTTCTTTAATTCAAGTCCTTACATAGATCTGAATGCAAATGCTGCTGTGCTTACCACTGGAATTGCTGTATATACCAAGTAGCACTCTCTGCAGGATAGCACAAGGATTCCAGATGCCTGAAAGGTGCTTTATAGCRGATATGACACTGCCTCTTTTCTTTTAGATCAGGGACAGAGACTAGCCCTATCTACAGTGTCCAGAGATCTGAAATGTTCTATGTCCAAGAAGTGCTGAGCAGCCTCAGTTTGTCTTGACTTCTAATCAAGTTCTCTGGGCCTCAGGGACAGCCCTAGACTTTCCCCTCTCAAGCTACATCTTTAAACTCATCAGAAACCAAGTTTCTATTTTGCAGGAAATGCCAGTCCTTTAAACCCTACTTTCATCTCAAACCCAAGGGAAAACTAGCATTTTCTAATGAAGAAAAGAAATGGCTTGTTTTCTTCCATGTGGAGTCAGCAAGCCATTTCACATGGATGGTGCTGGCACTTTCATGCACATACTGCAGCACCATTTTAATCTGAATGCACTACACAGATCATATCATATCCATTTTGTTGGGATCAAACAAAATACAGGATTACTCAACCATGATCGCTATTGACGTGTTCTCCTGAACAGCTTTTATTTCAACAAAATGGCAGCTTCTGATGAAAAAAACTACTATTGACAGTTTTCCTACTGGCTCCTCTGTCATTATCTGTAGCTGTGCCAGCTCTGCATTTGGATCAGCATTCAAGCTAATGAAGGGGAAAAAGCTGTACCAACTTAACCTCTCTGCAGTCCCAGTATCTTGGTTCACTCTTGTGTCCACCATTATGGTTTCCCCTACCATATATCGAGTACATTTAGTAGAGTCCTGATTGGCATGCCGGGGCTGTGCGTGCTTGGGCTCCTGTGGTGTGCTTTAGGGCAAGCAGAACATCCTTGACAAAAGTTATTCCCTTGTATTTATGCCTTAGGCATTGTCTGGTTCCAGCAATAACTGCAGGTTCTGCCGTTTTATTGCGTAAGAACTTTTGCTGCACTAAATTCAGGACAAGAACCATGGGGATTTCTCATCTCAGGAGTTTAATTACCTCTTTGATTGAAGTAAATGTTGTATCAAGTGGATAGAAGGAGGTCATAGTTGGAATGATCTCCTCATATACAGATGAGAAGCACAGCCTCCTATATCTTCCATTGGCTTCTAATGAGGAATTTCAGATTCACCAGCTTCAAAGTAATCTCAAAAATACAGATGAACAATGCCGGCAGAGGAGAATCTACTACTTTGTTGCTCTGAATTTTGCCGCCATGCCCCTTTTTTCTCTCCTTTTTTAGGTGTTTGAAATTGTCTGTATTCCTTGTGCTCCAGAAACTCTGCAACAGAGACTTTGGGAGCAGCAGCTGGATGATGAAAGTGATTAAACAAGCCAAAGGAGTTGGTTTCTCTCTGCTTGTGTTTGGATGAGGCAAACAAACTTGGCACAGCTTCATAGAGGAAAGGTTATTAACAGCTCCACAGGGGAGGAGAAACATCTTGTTGACATTATTTATTTAGTGTCCCACCTTCCCAGCCCTGCCACATTCCTCATAACACCAAATCCAGCCTTACCTGAGCAAAGGGTGAGTGGAGAGAAAATACACTAAGAAATATCGCAACAAAATAAAGGGAAGAAATGCAGCTTCACAAGTTCATTGAATCTGAAAAGTTTCAATGCAATTCTCCGGTGGTCTTGGTGGATCAGGCCAAGGGCTGGAGACTGGGAAACCAGGTCTTAGTCCACTAGCTGGTATGCCCAAAGCTGAAGTTTTACAAGATGTARCTTATCAGCCCTGGGGACAGACATCCTGGAAGATGACGGTCTTGAGCTCCAAAGTAGGTGCAAATTCATGCCGAGTACTGTACCTGCTTACAAAGTTCCCTTCAAGAACATACATCTTAAAAATCAGGGAGGAAGGTTGTTCAGCAACGAAACTTGCCCCTTGGTTCTCATCTTTAGACTTCTTGAACCAGGTCCTTCAGAGCTATAAAAGTTATTGCAGAAAATTCAACCCCTGAGTGCCTCAGGCTGGGAATCTAATAATTGAAGGCGCTTTAAAAGTGCCTAAAAGTAGGAATTCAATAACTGAAGTCTGGTTTTGATCATAACTCTGGAGTGCGGGTACCTTCAAGATCAAATTGTTCAGTAAGAGACATCCTGGAGGACGGTGTATTTCTTTTTCAGAAGTTTCCTCAAGTATTTAATGAACCAGAATTCCCCTCCACAAATACCCAAATTTCCTTCTGTTCCCAGTCTGACACATTGCAGCAGGCTTTCACCTCCGATGCATCAGTGCTTCTCAAGAGTAAAAAGCTAATTCCACTGACCTTTAAGGAAGAATTCAGCTCTTCCAAGTGGATGTTTTGTCCTACATCCAGCCCCTCCCTTGTGATTGCCCTTCTCCTGCCAGGCTAATTTTCTGAGCAGAAAAGCACAGCTGAACAAAGGCACTTCAACTCAGCCTTTTAATGTCCTCCACAGAGAACGTGGAGACTCCTTTGAGCTTTAAAGCCACTGCACATCTCCATGCCACTGAATACGCCCTTTCCCTTCTCATATTATTCTGTCTGTGTGGACCGGGCCAGAGACAAGAGGGCTAACAGGCAAACAGAGGAGACATATCCTGCATGAAGACAAGTTATTGCAAAGCACATTGTGATGATGTCAGAGCTCAAACCCCAGCACAAAGCAGGCCTGAATTCTCCCAGATTGCTCCTTCTCCCCCGTCAACCTGCTCTCCCTCCAAACACAACTCCCCAGCAGTCTTCCTCAAAGCAGATGTCAGCTAGGGCCTAACACATCTGCTTACCTCCATGCCACATTTGCTTGGAATAGGACCAGTTGCCACCAGAGATGTAGACAGATATTAGACTCTGTGGGCTGTCGTCATATATGCTGTTCTGGGTTCAGCTGAGGTAGGTTAAGAGCTTACCAGCCTCTGACATCAGCTGGCATAACTGATCATATAGTTGCTGTCTAACCTGGTTCTGTCAAAATGGGTTTAAAAAATTCAACAAACAAAACCCTACTATTAGCAATGTTTTAAGCTAATCCAGATCATTTTGATCGAATTGGGCTAGTGAACAATTCTAGCTGTCAGATCAGAAGAAGTGCTAACCTCTGGCAAGCAACACAGCAGTGAACAGGTGGAGAAGGGCAGAGATCTGTAACATCTCACTCAGCAGCTCTGAAGAGCACGCAGAAGGACTAGGCTGCTCACACAGCCCGTTTCCAAACCCTGGGCTGCCCAGTTTGCTGCAAAGCATATTCTGCAGACAGGTTCAAACTGAGACTGCATCTAAATTAAGTGTAGAACAGGACAGATGGATCTGATGGAATCAGTACAGGTCATACACCTTGCTTTGTTCCTCAAGCCAGTGCCGAAGTGTCTTCAGCCAGCCAGGAATCATGGCTGTTACAGAGATCTGCCCTGGTTGGTCCAGGAGCAAGTACAAAGGAATACATGTGTGGCTGTGACAAGGCAAGGAACCATGCCAGAAACACTATTCTAACATAGGGTTTGTAAGATGTTATCAGGGTGACAGCAGCATTCTGGCTGTGATTCACCCTTGGCCCGTGGGACTGAATAATTTAGTATTTCAATGATACCACACAAGTGTTCAAGCAGATCACCGCATACTGCCTAGGGCTGAAACAGTGGACTCACAGCTCCGCAGCCCTGCTGTGGCACCTGTATCTAGCTGATGTTTCTTGAGAAGCCCAGCCTTTCCCACCACATGACTATAAAGAATTTGGCTCTAATGAGAGGACATCCTTGACCCAATTAACAATCTAGGTAAAAGAAAATGTGTAGGGAATATTTCCCTATTTGCAGATGGGGCACTGAAGCACAGAGACTTTAAGGAGCAGATTTCTAGCTGTGCATTAATCAGAAGTGGGGACAGATTTTTTTTTTAAGTGTCAAGTTCCCAGCAGCTAAGCTTACATCAGTTGTGGAGAGATTTCCAGTCACTTACCAACTGGCATGTCAGTGCAGGACTCTATCCATATATCCTCAAGTGACTTCTAACTAATAGCAACCTCCGTTCAGACCAGCTGTTGAACAATCTCCAGCTAGCCATGTCTGATCATCAGTACACAGCAGAGACCTTGCTGTGATATTGCTAGGACTTGGATAAATTCCTTTTGGCTCTGACTTGAGAGTGGTCGTGCCAGTGCAGACACTAACCTCACAGACAGTCGTAGCTGAGCAGAAGGAATATCTGTGCTCCACAAGATGACTCCTTCAGCATTCTCCTTCAATCCCTCCGTTGACCCCATTTTAGTCCAGTGCTACTCTCACTAGGAGTTACAGGCTTTTAAGTGGATGGTTTGCTGTGAAGCTGAGCTCCATGGAGAGCAGATCTCCACAGATGTGTTCCCAAAGCTCTCTACCTTAATAGCTACATCAGCATTTTCAAAGAGTGGACTGGGGGTCTTTACTCAAGATCCTTCACAGATTTCTTACATGCAAACAGGCCTCCCCTGTTTTGTTTATACCTTGCAAACACAAACACGTCCAGCAAAAATTGGTCTTCTTGACTTGAGTAACTAATTTGATGTCATAGGCAATTGTCAGACACCATGGTACCATCTGCCACATTCACATGACTATAATTTGCAAGACACTGTGCATCACCTCCCTGTTTAAAATAATCCTTTCCTCTGAACAAAGGCTGTCTTTAACATATGCACAGTACATCTAAAGGAAAGGAAGAATATGTAATGACTATTTACCATTACCCACAGCAATACATTATTCATGCTTGCCTCCACTAGCAAAATCTTTCTTTCCCTAATATTAAAGTGGTACATATTGAAGTAGAATGGCAGACCCTCTGGGATTCCAGATGACTTTGCACTGGTCTCATTAGCATAGGCTCTCAGATCAATCAGTATATTCATTATATAACAATTTCACTACAAGGACTTGTTTGGGAACACGTGCCATGCTGTTTCACCTGGAGTGAGAACATAGCACCAGGATCAGCTTTTATGGCAATCGCAGAATGAACTGCCACCATATGCCACTGATTGAGATAACCAAGTTAGTGGCACATCGATTTCCAGGTAGGGTGCTGAGGGGCTTGCCACTTTAGAGAGTGTTGGTAGTTACTCAAATCAGAACAGTTTCAGGAGGCAATGAGATACTGGAAATGTCCTTCATATGAGATGCTATGCAGGTCCTGTCTGCTCGGGATTATTTAAAGGGAACTTAATTTACAGGAAGTTAAATCCTTGCCCTGCTGTCTTGGCAAAATCTCAGCTTCCTTCCTCAGTTCCTGATTTATGGCATACCATATTCTCCACTTTCTATCCCAAAATGTTGCTATGACGTACCTCTACTGTGTTTTGCTTTAGAGCTGTGTGAACATGGGGCAGGATTTGATTATATGGACTCCTGCACAGATTGCGGTTTTGAGAAAAAAGAAAAGCATATCCCCTTGGGCATGCTGCAAAGCCTCTGGAAACACGCATGGCCTGTGAGCCAAGCTGAGAGTCAGGTATGCCAGAAACCCAATTCATCTAAAATTATCCCAGGCTGGATCTGGACAGTACCAGCTATTGGCTGCGGGATGGCAGGTGTGGCCRTGGAGTGGCTGGGTCACAACAGGGTTTCGGGAGTTGTTCCCTCTAGCAAACCAGACCCCTGATTCTGATCTTGCATTTAAATCGGAAACATTCCTGATACACATGGTGGTGAGATGGCTTATCTAGAGCAAAGCTCCGAGGGCAGCAGTTCTCAGCACACAAGCCACCACAGCATCACCTAAGTGGACAGAAATAGCCAAATGTGGCTTTGCCCAAACACGGCTTTGCCCGAACACATTGCTACTAACACTGTTAAAATAATATATTGTTATTTTACTTGCTGGTGCACCAGAAATTGAGGTGTGCATCACAGAGACATTTTGGGGATGTTCACTGGTGGCTATGGAGCGGGACCTGGTGCAGTGGAGTTAATTGAGAGTCTGGATGTTGGCACCTCATGGATTTCTCATCTACAGGGGACTGCTCACTCTGCAACCAACACAGCACCACTCACTGATGGCTACAACCCCAATGGCTGCCATGCAGTTTGGACTCATTGGCTCCTGTAGCTCATTAACCAATCCAGACTGTTGGCTCTCAAGCAGCCCAAGCAGTGATCCCTGCCTGTGATTATCTGAGCACAGCCTTGGGCTGCCCAGGCTGCCTTCCTCCTGATCTTGAAAAACCAGCAAAGCACTGGCAGTTTTGGGCCCCCCCGGCTCAAACACCAATACACAACATACTTCCAGCTGTATCCAAAGCCTTCACTGAGCAGAAATGTGGCAACTGTAGCAGGGTCAAGAGGTGCTCCCTGGTGCCTTCATTTTGGCCTTTCATCCATAGATATTAGGTGACAAAGATGTCATTTATTAGCATTGTAATAGTGAGCTCTCATAGCAGTGTTGCAGCTGTGATGATCTTAGAATATTGGAGAGACAAGGTTTTCAGGGAAAGGTAATACTTTTTAGTTGAACAACTGATGGATTTGGCAGGGCAGGGAATAAGACAAACTTTCAGGTACACAAACATTCAAGGATTTGTTTGTTTTCTTCCAGCTGTATCAGTAGAACTAATAAAAGATATTACCTCTCCCACAAACTTCCAGGGCTGCATGCCTGAAAGCCTGTCAGTCTTTTTTCAGTATCTATCGGTTACTGTCACTGCGAACCTCACCTCTTACAGCTTTGATTTGCACTTTCCCTCCAGACCTCTCAAAGACCATGGTGAAACATCCTTATTTTCATTTAGCAGGCAGGGAAACATATGCCCAGAGCAGTGATGTGACTTGCAGCAAGGGCAAGAATATGCTGTGAATCCCAGGGCATGCCCTATCCATTGCAATATGCTGTTRCAGGCTGGACTTGGGGACTGAAATTGCTTCTCTGCTCCATGTCATGGCTGTAGGGTTGTCCCACGAGTGGGCATGTTCTGACCATCTCTGGGCACTCCTGCAGTCCATCACAGGGCTGAAAGAGGGCTGCATTACTGTCCACAATACCCAGAGTGCAGCAGTTTCCCTTTCTCATGCATACACTACAAATATGCCCTCATTTTGTAACTGCTGACACGTGTAAGTAACTTCCAGCCTTGTCTCCCCACTTTACACCATTTCACAGTTTTGTGAGATAGTTTCCAGTGATGTTAGTGCTTTCCATGTTTTTGACTCAACCACTAAACGTGCATTGCTGTAACGTTTGAATTTAAAATCCTAAAGTGGACCTTGAGTATTAGTGCATGAAAATGTGTGAGTCTTCCCTCAAAGCTCACTATCTAGAACACAGTTCACAGCAAACATAATGTTACCTCTGATAGGAAACAGCAAATGTCTCTCAGCAGATAGTATTTACCTGCCTTACTGGAGCAGCCAAATGGTAGAAAACATTTATTTGTGAATAATTTATTTTAAAAGCGATGGGAAAGCTTTGTTCCAGGTCTTTTTCTCTTATTACCCAAACAGCTCCTGAGCAATTCAATGTGAATTCTTGACATTTCATGACCTCCTCCTCTTCGCATGTGCAGAGAGACAATGTAGTACAGACACAGGCAATATTGAGCTATCTACAAAGGATTTTGTATCAGCTAATCCACTCATAAAAAATGCAGTCACCTCCAGAAGTGTGAAGTTCTCCTTTATTTCATCTTCCCTCCTTTCAGTTCCTCTGGGACCATGCATTTTTATAGAGAAGCTATTTTAAAATTGGTTTTGGTAACAATGTTTCTAAACATGACAAGGTCTTCATCTCTTTCAACTTATAAAAAACAGCCCTAAGCAAAAATGCTAGTGAGGTGCGGAGAAGGGGGGAGTTCTTGGTGAACTAGTGCAAGTCTCACAGGGCCTTCTTCTATGACCAGACTTTCACAATTTATCACCACGCTCCCCTCTGCATTTAGGTCCAGATCTCACACTCCAGTATCAAGACTTCTCTCTTTGTTCAAGGAGCACATCACCAACCCACTAGGTCAAAGCCTGCAAGGTCCCTGAGCAGCGAACAGCCATGGAACAAGAGCAATAAGAAAGTGGCAGGCCAGGTGCAAGAAAAACAAATAAAAGCAGTCAGAGAGCCAGAAAGCGGATTCCTTAAGCCAAGCACTGTGTCTGTCAAGGCTGTTATATCTATGAAAAAGAGATCAAACAGCGGTCACGTGAGATCACTTGCACAAAGACACAATACTGGGTCCATAAGAAGTCTTGCCTGGAAATGAAAGACCCACTGAATCAAGATGAAAGCCAGAAAAATTGTAAGGTGAAAGAAGACCCATATATTGATGACAAACTGGAAAGAAGAAGCGATCAAGGGAAGTGGTGCATTCCAGTTTTTGTGATGCCTCCAGCTAAGGAGGAGCAGGCTTCCCAGTTGAGACGTTTTAGCCCAATACCCATTCCTTCAAGGAGCCAGATGGATTTCTACAGTTTCCATTTCAGGAACTGGGGTGGGAGGAATGATGGGAGGATGGCGTGCTCCTCTTCTAACTACCATGCTTCAGTGACTTCTCTATAAAATCTTAAATGGCTTCTTCATAAAACAGAAGGTCAAGGACTTAAAGTATAACAACTGTGACCTTTCACAGCCAAACAAATTCCCCAGCCAAATGAAAACTTCCAGCACCTCCTGGATCCTAGAAGTTTTCTAGGTTTACAGCCTTATCCCTAGGAATAAGTCACAGTGCAATTTTTTTCTGCATATGTATTCTTGCAAATAGCAAAGACAGTTGTTTGCAATACAACAAAAATGCACCATCTTTAACCAATTTCTAGAAAAGACGGTTTAGTAGGCAGTGTTCAGACACAATGACCAAAGCTACAGTGACGAAGGCTGGTGCCTCTAGCTGCTACAACATTCAGATCACAAATCTAAATCCAGGAAAATCAGAAACTAAGAAAAGTGCAAATTGGTCTTATCCCTCCTGCCAAGCCTCACTCAGCTGCTTCTAAGGCAAGTACAAAGGAAGAATTGCGTAAGGTTTCAAAGCAATCTAGCACATACAAAAGGGATCTTCTTTAGATATGAATGGTAGAGGTGAAACAGAATTGCAGCCAGTTGGAAAATAGTGCCTACACCCCTCCTGGCCCCTTTCTGTCTCCATTCTGTCACTAGAAAATTTCTGATCTTGTAATGAAACTAAGAAAACTTGTAAACTTGAAAGCTTCTATATATTAAAAAGCGAAACTGTAACTTTTCTGCTAAAATGATTCAGTTGGGAATTTCTGCCAAAAGATAATACAATACAAGGAGAGAGAGAGAGAGAGAGAGAGAGAAGGCAGTGTGTTTTTAAACATTCAGCTTGTTCTAATCTAAGTCCCCTCAGACTGTTCTGAAAACCTCAATCCAGGTTGTTTCAAATTCCACCTTGTAAACACACAGTTTATTGAAGCTTTATTAAATACAATCTAGTATTCCTGCTCAGATCTGCAAACCTTTTACAAGTTGCAAATGATCTTTTATTGATTTTTCTCTTTATACAGTTGTTATTATTTACTTTTTTTTTTTTCCCAGGAAAGCCTTTACCCAGGAGCTAAAGCCCTGCTGGGGAGAAGGTTCATTTCACTGCAATTTGGATGAAAATAACTCCAGCAGTAACTGCTTAATTGTTTTGAATTATTATTGTTAATTGGAATTGTGTCTTTGATTTGCTGAAAGGCAATGATCAACGATTTAACTTGCACTGCAGCTAATTAGTAGCATTCATGATTACTGTGAGCTTCAAGTGGCACTAACCGTTTGCAAACAGATTCTCGAGTGATTATTTTGCCAAACATCACGGGAGGAGACAACGGCAAAGCTGCCATCAGGTGAAAGCAGAAGGACATCCAATCGATGGAGAATGATACTCAGAGAGTAGCTGAGCTCTGCAGACAGAAAAATCATCACAACCAGGAGTATGCGAGCTGCTGATTACATAGGAAAGGAGGAAGAATTGTGAGCTGTAGTGCAGGTATGGAGGTAAAGTTTAGCCCTTTATATGCACCATGCCGTTATGTTTGGGAGTGGAGATATTTTTCCTCATTGCAACGCTCATGTTCAAATTTCTGTGCATTTGAACGGGAACATTCCCATAATCTGAGTGAAAGGGTTTGGCTCTGTTTTGAGGAGATCTAGCATTGCTGGAAGTGGAGATGTGGTGTGTAGGAGGGTTTGAAATTCAGACAGAAACAGGATGGAACAAGGCCAGTTCTACCCTGCAAAGAAATCAGCACAAGAATCACTAGGAAGAAAAAATACATATATCCTTTTTTTAAGATCATGTATTTCCTCTCCATTAACACCAGCTGCTGCCTTCATGTGTGCTTTTAAAATACCTGATCAAGAATTCTCAGTGCCTGCCCCTGTCATATACAGCATGAGTCAGCTGTGCATCCAGAGCCACGGCAGGGCCCTGGGGTTGCGCTCAGCACTGGAAAACTTTTACAATTCATGAGTGGTTCCAGGGTGCTTCTATTAATGCTCCGGCTCCTGGAGTCACACAAAGCAAATGAGAATTGAGCTTTGAAAAATAGATGTAAAAATGACTGGAAGTAGGTGTCTCAATTCCTCATCATTGACTTGAAGAATGCGTTTCAGATGTCTCAGAGCTATTGTTTCAGGCTGTCTGCAGATTCAGGAAGAGAGCTCTGCATTGCTTCCAGTCAAACTGGGGTGGGAGAAGACAGCAAACATTTAAACTGAAGATTTACTATCTTTTACAAATGTTTAATTAAGTTTTTGGAATTGAGACAGAAGATGACAAAATCCCCATTCTGATGAGTTAGCTGAGAAGGGAGGGGACATCTTCTCTTCTTTTGTACTGAGGGGGTCTGAATTTCATCTCTGTGTGCTCCAGATTAGCCAAGAGCGGGGAGCAAAGTCACTGCTGAGAGTTCTCCACGTGTTGAACTTTCCACAGCCAACCCCTCTGGTTGCAGAGGAGCTCTGTGCTTCCCAAGTGCTGCACCAGGCCCATGGGAAGGGGCAGCTTCCACCACAGGGCCCAGTTCACAAAAGGTGGCAAACCAGAAGGAGCTCTGGATGGATTAGCACTATAATTTTTTTCACACTCTTGCTTTTGCCTCCAATACAGCAATCCAAAAGACTGGCTTTTATCACAACCAGGATTCAACATCCTTTAAAGTACTAAAACAAGAGGCAAAGAAAAAGAAGCATGACAAATACTAACTCCTAAATCATTACGAGGCAGGATGGGGAGTACAAAGCAGGGCCACTGTGCTCAGTCCTTCAAAAACATCATTGATGTTTCAGCGGAAACTCTTGTTCAGGGAAGACAAGCTGCCTTTGGAGCCTGATTTTTCATCTATCATGAGGACACTAGTTTTTTCCATATAAGCTGGCAATATCTCAGCTTCATTCTACCCTGAAGTTGTTGACCTTGTTTGCCAGTTAGAGATAGGAAACAATTTTTGGTGGGTGGGAGGGAGGAAAGGAGACTGAGGGAGCATTGGAAAGCTAAAAGAAAACAAAAAAAAAGATACTGAAAGCTGTTGCCAGGTTAAAAACATCATCTTGCCAGGATGCTTGACCATTTTTTCAGTAAATCCCAAAGATCTACAAGAAGCAGGGATAAGGTAGTCCAAATGACTGAGGCATATGAAACATATAAAATAGTTACTTTAGAGGTTAAAAAGGCAAGTCTGAGAAATAGTTTGTCCCCAAGATAAGACCTCTGACATTTCTCCATCCTCCTCTTCCGCCAGGTTAAGTAGGTCCAGGATACAAGAAGGGTGAAGGGCCAGACAGGCTTTGCTTTGTTAAATTGTTTTCTGAAATCTAGTGAGAAAAGATAGCGATTTGGCCTTGTAATTTACACTTAATCAAAATTGGGACTGGGATAACATGAACATGATTCACTTTAAAAGACAACAAGCTGCTCTGAAGCAAAGGCAAGCTGCATTAATTGGTCCCTGCCCATTTTCAGTCCAAGCTGACAGTCAGCTCTTCACAAGTTTCCTATTTTCTGTGATTCCTTGAGTCCCGTCAGTCAGTGCCGGCATAGAAGGAATGAACAGCCAAAGCACTGGGTGTTTACATGACACACAGATGTACAATACACAGCTGTAACTGGGAATGTGCTGTAGGTGTGGGACTCAGGATTTCTTTATCTGATGCTACACTGCAGGTCTGCAGCCTTTTCTGTAGGCTGCACCCAACTCAACAGTCAGAGAACCACAAATCTGTCCGATATTGTGCTCAGAGAATAAAAGAAGCCACAGAGCTGTCTTCAGTGCGTGAGCTCTAACTATGCAGAGACTTCAGTGGACTGATGTTCAGTGAGTGAAACTTGACAAATCTCTTTGTATTGCAGTAACATCACCACTTCCCTAGCATTCCTCAAAACAGCACTGTGCTAGGCACTGCACATACAGCTCCCAGTCCAGTCCTCCCCAGAAGACAAGCAGTCTAAATTGCACTGATTTTAAAACAACAGAAAGTAATCTTCTCTGCAATATAAGTTGTTTTATAATTCACGAGCTAGCACTGCTGTGTTTAAGCTACATCTCAGATGATTATAAAAGAAGGAAGCCACAGAGGAAAAGGCCAAATGTGTCACAATGAACGTCCTCAGGGCCATATTGTTTGGAACAGGAGYTGCCTGGCTCTTATCACTGAAGAATCTCTTATGGGAAAGAAAACATAATCACCACAGTATTGAATTTCACTGAAAGATTTATGATCTAATTTAAAGGTATAGGGATTTATTTGTTAATTGTAATAAACAGCAAGTTCATTACACTCCAGCTTCCAAAGAAATAGCATATTGTAGACAGGGGATAAAATATTAGTTTCATTCACTTGCAGGGCAGAAGTTAACCAGAGAGATGCCAAGAACAAAAACACTACTACCCCTCTGCTAGTAAATTGTCTTTCAATATGAACCAAACACACACGAAAAGAGGCTCTTCCTTTGAATGAAAGAAATACCTGATTCCTGGATAGCACTTTCACCTTGAAGCACCAGGTAATGGAGGTAGCTATTGTTCTCTCCTTTGTACAGAGAGAGAGAGAGGCACAAACAAGGTGAATCAGGCTAAAATCAAGATCCTCTGGGATTTTGCACAGAGTTTGAGATACCAGACTGTAATTGTCTGGCTGGAAAGTTGAGCAGGGTGTCCAGTCCAGAGGACAGCATTTTATCTGGCCTACATCATCTTCTACCATAGCATCCTATCTTCCAAAGTCTCTGAACTTATCCACAGGATCAATCGTACATGCTGCCATTTTGCCAGTTTAGGAGGAGGGGTTTGTGATTGGAGGCTCTATGTGATTGATGTTAGTACCTCAAAACAGAAGAGAAGCCCACAGCATAGACAGCACTGAGCCACACCTTTACCTGAACTCACCAAGGAGCTATTCAAGTTGCCAGTGGGGAAGGACTAGATCTAGGCTTGTATTGGGTTTGCATGGCAAGGTTTTGGTAGTGAGGGGCTACAGGGGTGACTTCTGTGAGGAGCTGCTAGAAGCTTCCCCTATGTCTGACAGAGCCAATGCCAGCCGGCTCCAACACAGACCTGCGGCTGGCCAAGGCTGAGCCCATCAGCAACAGTGGTAGCACCTCTGGGATAATATATTTAAGAACGGAGGGGAAAAAAACCTGCAGAAAAACAGCCAGCGAGAGGAGTGAGAATATGTGAGAGAAACAACTCTGCAGACAGCAAGGTCAGTGAAGAAGGAGCGGGAGGAGGTGCTCCAGGCACCAGAGCAGAGATTTCCCTGCAGCCCGTGGTGAAGACCATGGTGAGGCAGGCTGTCCCCCTGCAGCCCATGGAGGTCCACAGTGGAGCAGATATCCACCTGCAGCCCGTGGAGGACCCCACGCTGGAGCAGGGGGATGCCCACACTGGAGCAGGCTCCTGCCAGGACCTGTGGACCCATGGAGAGAGGAGCCCGCACTGGAGCAGGTTTGCTGGCAGGACTTGTGACCCCAGGGGGGACCCACACTGGAGCAGTCTGTTCCTGAAGGCCTGCACCCCGTGGAAGGGGCCCACGCTGGAGCAGTTCATGAAGAACTGCAGTTGGAGAAGTCTGTGGAAGACTGACTCCCGTGGGAAGGACTCACGCTGGAAAAGTTCATGGAGAACTGCCTCCCCTGGGAGGGACCCCATGCTGGAGCACGGCAAGTGTGTGAAGAGTCTTCCCCCTGAGGAGGAAGGAGCGGCAGAGACAACATGTGATGAACTGACCACAACCTCCATTCCCTGTCCCCCTGCACGGCTGGTGGGGAGGAGGTAG
This sequence comes from Phoebastria nigripes, assembly GCA_035582835.1. NCBI lineage: Eukaryota > Metazoa > Chordata > Aves > Procellariiformes > Diomedeidae > Phoebastria > Phoebastria nigripes. The sequence goes on from JAYKAV010002918.1 coordinate 669,163, forward strand.
AGAACTCAGGAGTAAAGTTGAACCCGGGAAGAAGGGAGGGGTGGGGGGAAGGTGTTTTAAGATTTAGTTTTTTATTTCTCATTATCCTACTCTGATTTGATTGGTAGTAAATTAAACTAATTTCCCCAAGTCGAGTCTGTTCTGCCCATGACCGTAACTGCTGAGTGATCTCCCTGTCCTTATCTCAACCCACGAGCCTTTCGTTGCATTTTCTCTCCCCTGTCCAGCTGAGGAGGGAGCAGCTTTGGTGGGCACGGGGCATCCAGCCAGGGTCAACCCACCGCAAGGCTTGAGCATTTCAAGCAAATTTTTGTGTGTGAATAAGACCAAACTTTTGTAAGGAAACAGATACATATTTCCCTACATGCTATTCCTCAAAAAAACATTACTTTTTTTTCACAGGAATAGAACCCTGAGAAGCCTTCCCTGTTAACTCAGCCACTTCAGTGTTGCAGCTCACTATTGCCTTTCTCAGCACTCAAACCATTTTGAGTGTATTTATATGTGTGAACTTCAGCTCTTCCTTCTAATGCAGAGTTAGCCTTGATGATTAAATACTTTTATTTACCTGCTTTTATTCATCTACCTTTTGATGTTGCCTGTTAACAGTACATTTTCCTCTGACCATGAATATTCATTGGAAAATGGCACTGGCCTCTTACTTCAGTCTGAATGCAAAGATTTATGAGCTGGTTCATTCAAGAGCTCGCTTGCTTCAGCATCTGGATGCTTGGCAATGATTCATTATTAAGGGGACCTGCAATTTGTCATGGGCTTTTGTTGTTGACTTGTGCAATTTGCTGATTATATCTGCAAATCACAATTTAAAGTTTAATCTGATGAAGAGGATAGGCTCCATATGACACGCTCTAGTGAAAATCAAGGAAGCCTTTGAAGTAATTCAGTGAACAAAAAAAAAAACAATAAAGAAAAATAAAAGATATCAATCAGATGCTAAAAAAATGAAACCTCTCTTAAAAGTTGAAATACTGCTTATCAGAATTAATTCAGTTCCCTTAGGAAACAGCAGAACATTGTGCCTGGAACATAGGTAGTCAGAATTACTGCTGGGTTGAAGATCGAGGGTGTTATTATTTTTTTCCCTCTGGAGTTGTTGCAGGGAAATTATCATTTGAATTTTAGCACTGGGAAATAATATCCCACTTGAAATGTCAAATAAGAAAGCGCAGACAAAGAATACACCCTTCCCCCATGTTTTTCTGGCCTTCTTTACAGTTTTTTGGCTGTCTGGAACACAGCACTGAATGGTAACAAGTGGTTCCTTAACTAGCTTTCACGCCACCACTTTTGGCTGGCTTTCCACTGGGCAAAACCTGGAGATATATCAGCAAGAGAGAGGAGTGTACATTTGACAGACTTGGATGCTTTTCAATTCTTCACACAGATGTGGACTTGCCAGCAGTGCTCGGGGCCCCTTGTCTCCCCACTCCCTCTTTTTCCTGTCTCCCAGTCTTACCACAGAACGGGCACCATTCCCAGGACCATGAACCATACCAGTTGCATGGCATAACAACAAGCAATGGGATAAGTGGTGAGGGTAGAAGCCTCCCCTTTCTCTGCAGCAAGGGAGAAGGATTCATTTCTCCCTCCCTTCGTTAGTCACATTGAGTTTGCATCTGCCCTGAGCTGGAAAACAGTCAACAGGCATTGCAAGTGTTATTTCTCACACTTTCACCACTCAATACCAGTCAGATTCTGCAGTTTAGGAAATGAAAGTATTGTTCCTAAAAAGGAAAGCAACATCCTACATTGCCTTCAAAAATAAGTTTACCCCAACTTTCCTAAGAAATTAAGATGAAAAAAGTTTTCTTTCTTTGGGAGATACAATTGCTGTCCTTCTTCCCAGTATTTTTATTTGATTCCAAAATTTTGTAAAAATTCCAAATATTTTTATTCTATTTTCAGTTGTCATGGTTTAACCCTGGCCAGCACCTAAACACCACGCAGCCGCTCTCTCACCCGCCACCCTCCGGTAGGATGGGGGAGAGAATCGGGAGGGCACGAGTAGGAAAACTTGCGGGTTGAGATAAAAACAGTTTAATAATTGAAATAAAACAAAGTAGAACAGTAATAATAACAGTGATAACAACAACAACAATAGAATATACAAAGCAGGCAAGGCACAATGCAGCTGCTCACCACCTGCCAAACCGACATGTGCCCGATACACAAGAGCCCGTCCCGGGACGCCAGAGCCCGCCCCCCCCCCCGCCTTAGTTTTTATACTGAGCATGACATCGCATGGTATGGAATACCCCATTGGCCAGCTGGGTCAACCACCCCGGCTACGCTCCCCCCGCCAGCTTCCCATGCACCTGGCAGGGCATGGGAGGCCGAAAAGTGCCCGGTGCAAGCACCACCCAGCAACACCCAAAACATCAATGGGCCATCAATGCTCCTATTATACCAAACCCAAAACGCAGCACACACCCCCAGCTACTGGGAAGAAAGTTAACTCTGTCCCAGCCAGAACCAGGACACAGTAAACTCTATTTTTTAATTAGCATAAATTCACTGTAAGAGAAACAGGCTCTCACTACTGAATATGGAGGGTGGGTCCACCATGTGGACAACAGACCCAGTATCCACAGAAAAAAGAAGCAAAATAATCTTGTATCATCACTCTTCAAAGTATCATCATTTTTCTTTTGCAACTTTACAAATTACTTCGGGAGATTTCTGATTAGACAGAGGGAGGTTTGATGTTGAAAATTCAGGTACTGTTCAACTCTGCACAGGGTTTTTAACAGGCATCCATAGGAGGACCACGGACAACACACTGAAGTGAGAGCTTCGCTTTAAAAGACAGAGTTTGGTTTTGCAGAGATGTGCACAACGATGCTTAGGGCTCACTGAGAGCCCTTGCTTGTCTATAGGAAACCGCTTTGACTGTATTAGTGTGCTACACCTAATTGTATCGCAAGTCCAGGCAATACTTGGAATGGGGTTTAAATGCATTAAACCTCTGTCTCTATGGGATTCGTTTTCCAGCACATTTTCTACCTTTACTGAAAGCATTTTCAGCTCTTTGAAACTATATTAAGTAGGACCAAGTCAGATGTGGCTGTGACTGGGAAGACCATTCTAGCTSCCACAGAATGTGCTTACGAGAGTGTGGAAATTGATTTAGATAAAAGAATATCTAAGCTGGATCAATGCTGTGACATGGAGCTAGAAGGTGCTGTGCTATTACAGATGCTGTAGCTCAGACAAGATGTAAAAGCAGCCTGCTTTGTTTTCATTTGTTATGGCCTGTGGCAGCACCTGTATGAACTCTGGTATTAAACCTGCCCAAACTCTGTCACAGCTAATCAGATTATGTTTATTAATCTGTCTATCACAACAGAGGAGAGACAGGATGTAACAATAATAAATGCAAAGGTAGGAGGTTACAGAGGCTGCTGGACTGAGACTCATCCTATGGTTCTGCCAGGTTTTCTAGCTGGCTGAGTATCACTGCCATAAAGCACTGTTTCCTCAAATCCTCAACCATAGTAGATGGGGAAGAAGATACTGAATAAGATAGCCATAATTTTAATTGAAAATATTGATGATTAAGTGGAAGTGCCTGAGAAGGTACTTACACACCATAATCAAGTCACCTCTTTTAACACAAATCCAGCTAAACAGTTCAGACTCACAACTGAAAAGAGTAAATCAGAAAAATTGTTTCATTAAAAAAGCCAAAATATAAAAATATTTACAGAAAAAAGTTTTTGACTTCAGCTTTTGGATCAAAACCATCTTAAATAAAGCCTGTAGGGAAAAAATCTGCTTTAGTGAAGCTGGAGAGAAGAAAACTAAGTCCACCAAAAAAAACAAATTAGAAAAGTAACCATTAATGTTCTATAAAGCACTTCTCCAGGCCATAAAGTCAATCAAAATTGTGTTGGCAAATCCTGCTTCAACCCATTTACTCACATGGCCCTTCTGTGACATTCTCTCTCTGATGCAGCAGTGCTGGTCACACAAAGAAAATAACCTGAGACTGCCCAGAGTTCATGGTGGGTGAGCAGCAGTTGGCCAAAGCACAGTTGTCCATATAATTTTGCACAACCTTTAAAATATTAACCTGCTCCAGCGATCTACTTAACTTGCTCTGTATCCATGATTGCTTCACCTGCAAATGGAGTTTGCTAAATGGGTTAAGAGGCCACTTCATATTTCACTGTGCCTCCCATATGCAACACTCACTGTCCCTTCTGCTGAACAGCTGTTTCATAACCTGTAAGAGTTCACTGCACCACAAGACTGCTTAAGTCAGCCTCACCATCTAGCTGTCCAGGAATCTACAGAAAGGTTAGTATAGAGCTATATGGACACAATCTAACAGCAAAGGAGGAGAGTTCACAAGTACCTGAAGGTTGCATACAAAGGGCAAGAGCTGGCCCTCCAGGACAGGATATTTTCAGGTGGCTGAGGAGGATGAAACCACTCACAATGTCAAAAGAAAAAGCTTAGAGGAACTCTACACCAGGACTGTCCCTATCTCCAAGGTAACAGCCAGAGGCAAGAGCCAGTCAAGAGGAGAATTCCCCCTAGAAAGGGTGTTGTGATGGAGAAAATCCTTAAAGAATCAAAGCTTGCATGCGGGAGAGGGAAAGGCATTACATGCTTGAGAAGGTTTTTTCCCAGCACTAAGGTGGAGTATATAAAAATGACTGAGGACCTTAGATGGTTTCTGGGACCTTTGTGCATGTACATCTTACACAAGTCGTATATTGTATTTCTACAGAAGAGTTAGCAAATCACAAAGCTACTTACGATTAATGATTATTACTAGAGCTGATGGGGACTCTACAACCATGGCAGGTGCTTTATTCCTGCCTCAGAGGGCCCACAGCTTAATTTTTGGGGAAAAAAAAACTAGTAGGGTGCAGGGAAGGAGAAAGGTGCAGCACTCCTGCATCCTTTATGTGTATGAGTGCACCACTCAAAAAAAGTAAGAGAGTAGTGGTGGGTAACAGAGACTCATTTGAAATGAAACAGTTCTCATTCAGTTAGAAGGACATCACAATTCCTGCCATATGTAGCAAGTCCTAGTTCTGTCTTCATTTTCCTCAGTGTAAGCCAGAAGTGTTTGTTGAAATGATGAAGGTGATACAAGTGTAAAACTAGTTCATACATTGAAACACGGCACTGGGTTCACTGGGGCTGTTGGCATTGCTGCCACACAAGGAAAAGGGCTATAACTGCAGCTAAACCCCCTTCTACCAGGTAGCACGTGGGAAATGAGTGCAGACATCTGTCAGATTTTTTTTAGAATTTGTACCTGATTAAAAACAGCCCAGAGAAGCTGTCGTAACAGCTGTCTAAAGCCAAATGTACTGCTCCAAGTGGCCAGGCCACCCTGCTTTGAAAAGCACACCTGAACACAGTACTTGCAACCTACAGGATCAGAGGCTGTCTAAAATACAGATCAGAACTAGGCCCTAATTTGGGGAATAATTTCTCCTCTCCTACAGTGCAATAAAAGCAACCATTCTCTGGATACATACTGTCAGGTCATTCAAATCTCTTTTGGAAGCAACCAGGCCAGGATTGCCCACTGCTCTTGTAGAGGCAGAGATGTTTGCTCTTTCCTTTCGTCTCTTCCCAGACTTCAAGAAAGCCTCAGAGCAAGTATATCAGGTTTTGGGKTTTTTTTAAAAACTGATCACTACCAGACTTCAGGTCAGAGCTGATGGATAGATACTTTCAAGACTTTTTGGGAAACCAGGTGGAAAATGTCACTGAGCATAACATCATCTACTACATGTACCACAGATGCAGGAGCTGACCTCACAGAGGAGAAAGGTAGTAGTTCAATGAGACATACCTGGAAGCAGAATGTAACTCAGATTTTTCATTTGGCCACTGGGCAGAGGGGAGCCAAGGTCAGTAATTCCTCAGATCAGAATTTCACTATCAGGCTAAAGCCCTCCGCTGTGATTATGAACCAATGTGAAAGTCTGAATACCTGAATTCAGAATAAAAGGACTTACAGAGTTTTCAGACAAGCTTTTCTGCCACTCTGAGTCACAGAGAAAACAGGACACTTCCCTTGTTTAATTCTGGGCAATGAGATGGGCTGTGCATTGCTTTCTTTGAAATTGCTCACCTCATCTGTTTGCTGCTTTATCTGTAAAGTATGTTTGCCTAGTTTCCAGCCTTTCCCATTCTCTCAGCTCTTGCTTTGAGTATACAGCTCCTCATGGTTTCCAGCTGATAACAACAGCCCTGAAGACAGCAGCAGGCAAAGGTCAAGCCTGTCCTGAAAATCTGCTAAGGACAAGTTAATGCATAAAGAAACAGTAAAACCCTTCTTTTCTATCCTCTGGTTTTCTTAGAAATAAGAGATTTATTGAAGCCAGAGGGGCTTCAAGAGAGTCATTCAGCAAAAAAATTCCATGAGAAATCACTGCCTTGGGACCATCTACTTTTTCTGTCATGAAAAACACCAAATAATATTTGAGAACATCCACAAATCATTCAGCACTAGGAGGTGGGCAGAACCAGTGGATACAAAAACTTTGGAAAGAGCCACATCCTTATTGCTGGGGTGAATATTTACTGACAAATAGAATTAATTTTCTTAAGCCCGTCAGCATCCAAACAAAGGCACAATCTACGTGGAACCAAGAGCTCTCGTTAGCTAGAGGCTTCAGATCCTTCAGATGAGATTTTCTGTTTTCAAAGAGAAATAGTCAAAAAATAAATTAACATATCCTCCTCTCCTTCCCCCACATACATCATTGTATTATACTTGTAGACTTTGTTTTCCATTCTTGCAGAGCAAAATCCACAACAGATCTCTGTGGATAGTGAAGGACAGCAAAGTTCGTGTATTTCAAAAAGAGGTGCTCTGATCCGAGCACAAATCAGTTACCTGCCTCTCTGGACAGCTGGTAAAGACTGATGCTGTTCTCCAGCTAATTATACTGAGCTTAGTCCATATGTTTAATTGCACAGTCCAAATTCATGTGTTCAAGTGCTTATGGACCCTTCACTCCTTCTCCACCTGGACTGCTCAAGCTACCTCTTATCTCTTCTTTCTTGCCAACTGTGTCTGCCCAGAACTCTGCTCCTCAGTTTTTGGCACTTGAGGCAACCAGCAATTATTTCTCCTGAGGCTCTTGACTGGACAGGGCAGTTTTGCTGCTCTCAGAACTGGTGCCCAGCAGCTGCTGAGACACATATTGGCAGGAAAAGTCCCCTTCAGCACCTGGGTGCTGGGGTACCACCTAGGCTCCATCTATGCATGAGGCTGACACTTCACAGTCTTGTCACCAACCTCGAAGCTGTCATGTTATAGGAAAACTGCAAACGTCATCTTAAAAAAGGAAACGATGATGTAACTTCCATAGCAGATGCTAATTCCTTCTCAGATCTGCCAGCAGCAACTCTTCATAGCTGATTTCTTTAATTTCAACTTTTTTTTTTTTTTTTTTTTTTTTAATTTAAAGAGACACACATAAAATCACCTATCATTCAGGAGTTTCACTGTTTTTTTTTTTAAACTTTAATCCTTGCTCTTGCCTCTACCGTGTCACTCCTTTCCCCTTCCCCACCTTTAAGTAGACCACACTAGCACATCTTCAAAAGTCTAATGATTTTTTTCTGGGTTGTCTGGTTGCTTCTTGTATTTTAGCCAGCTCAGATGAGAAAGCAGACAAACCATTTTTCATTCCCTATATACAGTCTGTTTCACCATAGCATCCTCAGTTTCTTAACAGCTTTATTTTACCTGGCTTTCACAGAAGCAAATGAGTCTTTACATATTTTATGTGCGTTTTTCTTCAGAATCATAAAATCACTAAATTTTCAAGTCTTAATGCTTTGATTAGCAAAACTGAGCAAATACCAAATAGAAAGGCATCATTTTATCCAGGGGGTCTGGAACCTTTCAATGTTTACTYTTTGATTTTGGTTTTACTTTTTGTTTGGGTTTTTTTTTTTTTTAATTTTCAGAAAAACAAAACCTTCTGTTTAAGTGTAAATTAATTGGCAGGACTCCTTTCAACATTCTCCAACTCTTCATGTAGCTCTCAGCTGGCAATATATGTTCTACATCCTTTGGACTTCTATACTACCTTTCATCTGAAAATCTCAAAGTGCTTTGCAAAGGACTAATTAATAAGTTTCAGCATAGCTCTCAGTGAGGCGGGTAAACTTGACAAGTAAAAGTGCTAACATTCTTGCAAGAATCAACACAGATAAATTCCCTAGACATCTTGGGCAATTGTTAGACCGACTAGAGTTTTCACGCTCTTTGGTTTAAGATAGTATGTTTGACCTTGCTCTGTGGAATGCAGCACAAGGGCAGCCTGTCTCAACACACAGGTCTTTGCAGCTGTTTTAGTCTCCGTTTGAAATGTCTGCATTAAACTATGTATTGAGTGATCCCCAAGGAGCCAGACACTCAAACTGAACAAGCACACAAAACAGACAATTCTCTCAAGCCCAACAAAAAATTTCCAGCTAATGAAAAATATGAAGATTGACCCCAGCAGGTTTTCCTGGACTTCTGCAGAACCTCCAGCCAAGAGCCTCACACACTCATCTTTTTTATTCATGGGTCTTTTCCCTACCACACATTATTTTACCTCAGGTAATACTGGATATAGGAAACTCAAAATACTGAAAGAAAAAATTTCAACATGTTTTGTTCAAATACTATTGACATTTGATCAGTAAGGTGGGATTCAAACAGGATTGTCTGCAACGTGACTCACTGGATGCAGATATCTACTCTATGAGAACACAATTCTTACTCTGAGCTGCACTGACTACCCAAGCATTGGCTAGTCACTCAAAATCCTCCTTAGCACGTGTCAAATTAGAGTAAAGCTATTTATTATTCAAAATCTCAATACAAAAACCATTGTTTCAAGTGTCAGGAAGAAGATGAACAGGCAGTAGCAAGCAAACATCCGATATCTGTGCATTAAAAGTGCATATCCAAGAGACTTCTCTCCCTCCTCGTTATCCTGCTGACAGCTGTTTGGACATTTATCTAACCCTGTAGTTACAGTTCCAGTTCTGGTACAGGTTCACATCCTTGGGTGGCATTCCCAGAGGAGGATCTAAGCTTAGAGGAATAAACTTGGTTTTATACCCAGCCTTTTTCTTGTGGAAATGTTCCCCAGAAGTAACGTTGCCCGTGATCAAAGCGCATGGGCCCATTCTACAACCAAGATAAAAAGGCTACACCTCCCATCACAGGGATGTATCTTCCCTATTGCACAACCCAAAGACATGAGATGCGCCCCTTTTATACAGCCCTACACTTGGCATAGGTTCCCTTTTCTTTTTTCCTAGACCATCTTCTTTTTCTCCAAAGGGCAAACTGGTCAGTTTATTTAAGCCCACATCTGGAAACATGCTTACACATAATACAGACAGTGGGAGAATCTGGACAAGTGGTCTCAGAAGCCCAAACAACTTGAGTGTAGATAGATGCTCTAGAATGATTACTGCCCTAAAACAGGAGGCCCCAGCTTACAGCTGCTGAAACCCATTAGCAAGTATACTACAGTGAGCGTGTGCCTTGTGGCAGCAAATGGCCCTTCATGAGAGATGAAGGAGAGCACAACAATCTCTTGGTACACTTTCACCAGCAAGACTTCCAGTTAGCATCCCAATACTATAACCATCATCCTCAGCTCTCCAAGTGAGTTAGCTCTATGTCCTGACTCAGCAATCTGTCCTGTTTTTGGCTTACAAGCCTCCCTCATCCCCTTCACACCTCCGGAGTCTTTTCAGAATCAAACCTCACTTCCACTGTGCCCTTTGCACTGGTTGCAGTTTGTGTGTTCTCACTGAAATCAGTTCATCAGAGCCCTCACTGGTTTAAGCCAAATGGGGAGTGACAGCTCTGAGTCTGTTTAGGAAGCGGGGTTGTCATCTCTGAGCAGTTTGGCTTGCTGACAATGCTGTGGGCTAGAAGACACTCCTGTCACTTTGAATTACCATCAACCATGCTCCACAGATGCAGAAGCTATTCACAGGAGACGACCCTTAAAGCCCTGCTGTGGCAGGAGACACTTCTCCAGTTGTTGAATAAAGTCACTTTTGAGAAGAGACATGGCAAAGTGCAAAATAGCTTCACACATGCAGGCCCAGTCCCCCTTACACACACTCCTGTGTCCTCAGACATGAAGAGGAATTGCAGCTACTCATGCTCTGAACAGCTACCTGCCTCACTGCTTGCTGCTTCCACTTTAAGAATGCAGATCCTTCCCCTGAAGGTTAGTTATAATTCACATTAATGTCTCCATCCTGGAGAGAGGATTCCATCGTTTAAAGAATAGCTATTGTGTTTATAGGTTGATCCAATGCTTTTACATATGGCTCGACATTCACACTTGTGGTGGATGGGGATCTGTAGCATCATGTTGTGTAATCCATTCCTGAGTGTCTCTGTCCACAGGTGGATAAGAACCAGTGTCTGTTTCCTGGGACCCCACAGCCAGAATGTCAGAACTGGGGTTTTGAAAGTAAACCTCCAGAAAAGGTGGGACTCCTATTCTGAAATTTAAAGCTTTCCAGATTTACTTTAATCCCAGTGCAGGAGAGGTTCTGTGCAAATATTCTAAATTATGCTTGGCTTGCTTCCTCCTATACAGAGAATGCAGACACTATATGATAAAGCCAAAACACGTTCTCATGATTTCCCAAAGAAGCGGACAAATGTCAACATGCCATGAAACGCAGAGCTGGTGTTTCTCTTACAGAAAATTCCTCCAATGGAATATTTTTGGCACACCTTTTTAAATACTTCTGGTTCTGCTAGGCAACCTGAGAAAAGTGAGGTTTGCTGTCTCTGGACCTGCAATGTCTCCCCTGAACGAGCAGTTCTATTGAAACCAAGAGAACTCTTACTATGAGCAGAATCCCCTGAATGACCTGGAGGCTGGCAGGACTAGGCTTTGTGTTTTTCACGCAGCAAAAAGGAATTAAGCTTTTTCTCATTAGTATCTGTAGGAGTCTGATAACCAAATCTCATGCTGGGCTTCGGATCTGAAGCTGTGCTTTGGAACGATGGACAATTTTTGCTGAGATGTGCTAGAAGATGGCACCAGGTATCCCTGCCCACAGCAGGGGGGTTGGAACTAAATGATCTTTTAAGGTCCCTTCCAACCCAAACCATCCCATGATCTATGAAACTGGAAGCAAAGAAGATGTCTTAATTTAGAAGCACCTGAACATTTATTACTTCAGAGGACTAAAACCTTTCACAGGATGTACCAAGACCTGCAAATTTATATTTTAATTTTGTCACCTCTCCTTAATTATACATCCACAGAAGGTTAGAAGAATTACTGGATTTGGAAGTGCCTATTTCCACTAATTCTGAAAACAGAATCGTTCTGAAGTAGATGCCTTGCTGCTGGCATCTAAAGTGAGATGAGTTGAATCCCTTCCCCACATTTAAATTCCAGCGTAAAACCATTTCACAAGCAAAGGAACAACGTAAGCCTGATTCCCTATGGATGGGCATCCTTCAAGTGGAGCCTTCTAGCAATCACAGAGCATACCTTCATGCAAGCTTTTCCCCCTTAAGAATCGTCTTATGACTAATAAGTGAATTCATGTCATTGCCATCTCCTCAGTGGAGACACTTATGGGATCTCTTGCCTTTATCTAGCTTGTGATTTTCACAAAATGCATAGGACCTTTATTATCTTCAAGACCTCYAATTCATCACCAAATTCACTTAAACTTGACTGATGGGTTCAAAACACACTAATGGAAAGAAACAGACATGTGCACAGGCAGCCCAAACACATCAGCCTCATTTTCTTAGAAAACTAGGCTAGAGAGTCTGAAGAGTCTTATGAAGTTCAGAATTCCTATTTCACCAGAAAATAACATTTGACAATTCATTTTTAACACATAATACTTCATTACACAGAAATTCTGTAAGATGGCAGCTTTCTAAAAATATTCTCTAGTTTCAGAAAAGGAATTATGTTCCAGTTTATATTAGTTTTATTATTTCCCCATTATTTCATGAAACACACTGCTCCCACTGGCATAGATAATATGACATCATATAAGAGTTAATGTAGTCTGTTTTTTAGGTTTTTTTCACATCATTAAGTGCTGCTGCTATTCAGCACTGATTGAAATGTCTCATCTCTTTCTAGATGAAAATGTCTGCAGCTTGGTGTAATCAAACAGTTTGACACTTTACAGTATAAACAGGAGATATTTGGATGTAGAAAAGATGAGATTTTCAATCAGTGCTAAGTAACTGCTGCACTTATCATCTGAAGTATTATACACGTTTTAAATAGTTGTATTGCATATTTGTTAATAGTAGCATCTGTTAAGGTCTCCTATTGACAAACAATGAAATACAAAATAATATAAACAGGAAAAATGCACAATATAAATGCTGGAAAAGTGAAACAATGTCAGAACGTGCTTATATGAACATATACATTTAGTAAATATTTTCTTATAGGAATTTTTCATTCAAATCAAAAATAGGCTTTTACATTGGGAAAAGCATTCAGCTAGCTACAGCTGCATGAAACACGATATTGTGCCCTGAACTGGGCAACTGTTTCAGAGAAACTGGTCAGCTACTTGACCTCGTTTCTTCCTCACTTGTGGGAAACCTCCAAACATGTCAGAAGCTTGGGCTCCACTGACTATAGAGGAAGCTGACAGAAACAAAAGATCAAGAAGATAATTAAAGCAGACATCTAAAACAGGAATGTCCCCCAGAGACAGTAACCATCAGCGTAACACCTCTAATTCAGTGCTAGTTCATTAGTCAGTACCTGTCCCGCTATTGAAGAAACTACCCATGTGTTAGGTTCATTTGTGCCCAATGAATGTAAGGAGCCTTACGAGGAAACCTGCAAAGAATCTGAAGAAATACAAGCTGCGTAAATAAATACAGGTTCACCTAGGCCCATAGGTCTTATAGTTCCTGAAGCTGTCACAGCAAGCACTGATGCAACAACCCTTCTGCTGGCAGAAGACATCCAGATAGCTCTTCTTAACACTTTCCTCAAACACCCATCACCTTCTGTAGTTCAGGGATCTTATAGTCACCACCGTTACCAGAGGCGAAATCATCAGCTCCTGTTGATTTATTTCCCACACACACTGAAGAAAATCCTTTCCCAAAAACCACATCCCTGTCAACATGCTGTGTCCCAAACTTGTAATAGCCAGATCCCTAGAGTCACAAAACACTGGCCAGGAAGAGGAGCATTTTGTTCAGGGAGGCAGGGATTTTTGAAGGGAGAGAGAGGCATTTACAAAGACACCTTAATCACTTGCAGCACAGAGAGCAGTCAATACAAAGGCAGCTCTGGGCCACTTGCAAAGGCAAGAGAAAGTGTTGGAAGGGAACTGTTGGTCACCCAAAAGGGACAGGAGCATCTTGGCATACACACAAGGGTGAGAAGAACCAGGTATGCATAGAAGGAGCTGTCTTATAGGGTTGAGGAACCTGTTGGCAGGGGTCCTGTATCACTCAGAAGGATGAGGCTGTGCATATGGGGGAATCCCTGGGTCAAACATTTGGGGAAGAGCAAGGTGCAGGTCTGGTGCTCGCTGAGAAAGGAAAGGCTTGTTCTGGAAAATCACAGCTGGCTGGGAAGAATCAGAATGATTGGGCAAACCTAACAAGAACCGAACACAGCAACCTGCGGGTCTGCTGCCTTCGTGCAGAGTCACTATGGAAACCAGCAGGCTAGGCCTGCTGACGAGAAGATTAATATTCAGGGTGCTAAAGCCCTCAAGGCTTCCCCTATGTGTCTAAGCACACCAGTCATTTCTGCACATTGTCAAGCACACATGTCACCTGGAAGCAGGGATATACCGGTGAAGGATGAGACATGAAGTGTGCCTATGAATGCTCTACAGACTGCTCTTTCAGACAGGCAGAAATTATAGATGGATCTTACTCATGTTGCCTCCTGCAGCCAAAGAGCAACTTGTCCTGGGCCCTTCTTGCAAGGAAACCCAGCACTGGAGGACTGTTCATTCGGATGTGACCAGCGATCAGCATGCTGCTATCGGGTCCTCTCTCCCTGTGACGCTACCCTACAGGTCTTCTGCAAACACAGCCCTTCATACACCCCAAGGAAGAAAAAGCACCTTCACCTTTCAATGCTTCAACAGAAGATGCCAACTTAATGCAGTAAATAAAGAGGAGAAAAATTACTGGCAGTTTTTACAACAGAAAAGCACTGTTCCCATATGAAACAAAAGCAAAACTTTTCATTTGACCTTTTTTTTTTTTTAAAGTTTATTTCTGAAGTACTGAAAAGTTTAAATTTTGTATGGTTTGTTCTTTTACAAACTTGCAAATTTTTCCTCCACTTTAGCATCTCTTTAAATAAGGATTTAGAAAGATTAAACTCAAAAGTTTTGGAATGAAAATGCAAGTTAAAATATCAAAACATTTGGATTAAAAATTTTACTGTTCAGTATTTCAGTTTACAAGTACACRTGCACTCCTCCCCTCCAAACGTATTTCAAGCGAAAAGCAAAAAGCTCTCCCATAAAAGGGTAAGTTTACATTAATGAAAAGAGATTGCCATTTATCACTGTTAGCAAAATCAGCATCTTTGCCTGAAGTGATTCACATTCATGAGTTAGCAGTTTCTGGCTGAAGTTTCCAATCCGCTTTATGCACAGTTTGTAATATAGAGCTTTGCTGCAGTTGAAACAGGGTGCACAGAATCTGGGAAGGCTGTGATGCAATGAGTCTCTCTCCGAATTGCTTTTTAAAGGCCGAAGAGCAACACATACTTTGCCTGTGGAGTTACGAGTAGTCTGTTTAAATGTATCTCACAGTGAGAAAGCATATTATCCATGATGAATATGGACTAGTCAGGAGCACTTGCTAGAAGAGCGGCTTCTTTGGGGATGCAAAGTTCACCATTCATTTGCTTTGCCAATAATGCACCTACTGTGTATATAATTGGAGTAAGAGGGTTAATGTATTTTCTGACTGGTGTATTAGGCATTTCATAAAAGTGCAAGCTGAACTCCAACAATGGCAGGTTCAAGATGGCACAGAGTGTTTAACAAAAATCCTGCTTATTGCAGAACATGTGTTGATACAGAGTGAAACCCTCATCGATGATGAGGTAATCTAGTTAGAAGAGCTGCTCCCTGACTCTCATAACAAGCCAAAGACTTATGGATTCTCTCTGTTGAGTTTGTGGGAATATCTTTGGTTGAATTCAACAATATACAGATTGACATCATTCAAAACATCACCCTAAAGGCAAAGGAGCAGAGTTTATGGCTGAAAATGCTGCCATAGGTGAGAGAAGCATTCATTTAGAGCCAAAAAAAAAAAAAGTATCTACTCAGTCAAACACTCAGACACTGAAGATATGTTTTAGTCCCAGAACTGGGGTACAACACTGTTTTGTGTGTATACGTATATCTACAGACTGAAACAGACATTTCAAGCTTGTCTGCTTTAAGTGTCATAGTCTGAATGAGTCCAGCAGCAATTTGTATTATCTTCCTGAAAGAGTTATTGCTTATGGGAGACTGTTCAAAAGCCAGGTGCCCCAATTTTTGCAAATTGGACATTTTCTTCTCACTGGACTAAAGTCCCTAAATGCACAGACTGCATGATAAACTCCAAAAGGGGCTTTCAGAAGAAAGCCCATAGAAACCAGTTTCCCTACACAACCAGCCAATCTCAATAAGAGAAGTAACAGTTCAAACTATAAATCTCATAGGTAACAGCTGGCAGGGAAACACATTTCAAGTTCTGTCAAAGCAAGTCATAGACTTCAAGGCAAAAAGGGATCACAATGAACATGAGATCTGATTTTCTGCATAATACAAGTCATTGGCTTTGCCTGAATTATTTTGTATTTCAACTGAAAAATATCTTTCTTGGGAAAAAAGTGATTTTTTTTTTTTTTAACTTAAACATTGCTAGTAGTTGAGAATCCAACACTGCCCTTAGTGAATTGTTCCAAAGCTTGATTAACCTCTGTTAAACATTTATGCCTTACTTGTAGTCTAAATTTGTCTGGTTTAACTTCCACATGCTTGGTCTCCTTATAACTTTGCCTGGTAGGCTGAGGAGTCCATCAAAGTTTTATGCCCCACACACTTAAATTTAACTTAAACATGTGAAGTATCTGAGTCTTACAGCCCTGGCTCCTCTTCTTCCTTGATTTGCACGAATGAGACCTGATTTCCAAGGCTTTTAACATTTCATTTTGCAAGAGGTTTTGTTTTGGGTTTTTTTTGGTTTTTTTGTTTGTGGGTTTGTTTTTTTTTTTTKGGGGGGGGGGGKGTCCCCCMCCCTTTAATAGACTCAGAGTCTAACTTTGRGAGACATTTAGAACAATCCCTTTGTAATTGACACTCCCTTTCCAAAGATCACATTTCTCTACTGCAAACATTCACAAGCTCCCAGAAGGAGACAAAGAAATGGCGAACATGAACTATTCTTACAAGTAATTTTCTTGGAAGTGACAATGCAATAGACTCTTAGCTAACATCAACCAGTCCCATTCCATGATGCTAAACCAGGCATGACTGTAGTCCCCTGTGCCTGAGTTACTGAATATTGAAGCAAAATGCAGGGCTCTATAAAGCAGAGTCCTCCATACCCAAATATATTCATTTGTTTAATTCTCCACAATTGGCCTGCTCTAGCTGGTGAACAGAGGGCAAGATCCAGCCTAGGCATACTGTCCATTTTGTGCTTGCATCACTTAACACCTCTTAAAGATTTTTTTTTTCACTTTTGGTTTTAAGGTTCCCTTCTGCCATAGTGATACTCTCATGTCCTAAAGTTGCTCCTTCTGCATCTAGGCTGTTAAGGAGTACCTGCACCCCTTATCCAGCTGGAAAGCAGTGGGACTATGTCCATGTGCAACCAGTCTTAGGGAACAGCTTAATTAGCTTGTGATACACCCTTAACAGCCTGACCAGTGCTGAGCAGTACCCCAGTGAGAACAATCTGGCTGTGTCAAGCAAGGAAGTTTCCATATTACTCTGATTCCACCTAAGGTTTTATCATTACCCAAGAATCCCACAATGACTATACAAACAACAGAAGCTGCAAACACCAAATAACTGAACTTTGACTAAGCTGCAGTTTTAATAGAATTTACTAGAAAGGACTAAAGCTATCCAGAAAGATCAATAAATACAAATCAATCTTTTCTTGGGCAGGTGTTGAATCAGGAAGGAAGATGGCACAAATAGGTTTGTTCTTAAAGTTACCAAGGTGCTGTGTCTTCCTGCAATGGGAGCAAAAGCCCAATCCCCTATCTTTGTTTCTCAGGAAAGACAATATAAATACACAGAGCAAATAATTCCCTATATTCAATTACATCAGGAGCAATAAAGACAGTGCTCTAAAACCAAGCTATCTCCATCATATAGACTCCCAGAGCGTAGTTACCAATCTCTCTTCTTAATTACCAAGCACCGGTAAAGCAAGATAACAACCCTACTTAGATTGCATAAAGTTTAGTCTGATCTCAGAAAGCTGAAGTCAGTATTAAGTAATGCCATCAAAAACATTTTTGAGACTTCGATCAATTTTCACTGGCTCTGCATCACAAAGTAATTATAAACTAGTCAATCACTTTGGGGAAAAAATAAAATAAAATAAAATCAAGCTATATCACATTAGCATAAAGAAGAATAAAATAATCTGTGCTCTTATAAATTATTTGAATGGTCTTTATAAGACACTCAAGCACAGTTTAGGCTCATGAGTCAAGCTCTGCTCCAAAGGTTTGAGTAAGAGCACAACTAAACACAACCAGTGGAAACTTTCCCACGGCCATTTCGCTTTGATTGTACGCGCCGACAAGTTTCTCAAAGGCTGCTCCAACACAAAACCTGCATGTGGCTCTGACAAGCGTGTATATGTATGCATGTATGTGCACATATGCAGTGTGTATATATATATACACACATTATACATGTTTATATATGTGTATTTATACACACACAAGAGATCAGGGCCAAAGGCAGCATGGCCATATATAAATTGACTGGAAGGACATCAGCACCTTTTCTTGTGTCTTATCACCAGTCAGATGGGCCACCTGGAGTGTATTCAGCACTGATAATTTAATGTTTTAACTGCTGTAGAGGTAGTTTCATTTCTTCCAGCTTGGCCACCAGTGGAGGAAAAGCTGACTCTCCAGGGCATGATAGCTGTATAGCTATGCATCAACTCATGTAACACAGATGAGAAGTCGAAATGTTGATCATTTTCATCAGCTGAGAAGCCAAGAAAATACTGATTTGGTTCAGTCTAAATATTTAATTTTGATAATTTAGAAATGTTGCATTTCACATTCAACTATTTTCCATGTAGCAAAAAATTAAATTCAAACACTAGCTTCAAACAGGAAAAATCAGGCCCGGCCAGTAAAAAACATCCACATTTTAACAATTTCAACCTCCCCTCTCCATCTTTTTTCTGTGTTGAGAAGGAAGTTAATTAGACTACTGGACTAATTAACTATTTGGTTAGACTGAAACCGTATTGGTTTTAATGAATTCACTTTATTAAAGTGGAAGTTGGCACACCAAAAAAATTACCAGCCCCATCCAGTAATGTTCTYTTTTTCTGAACTCTTTGAAATCCACACATAAAATCTACCAGAAAGGCATGTTTTATGATCAAGAACAGGATTATCTCTTTTCAGCCAAGCTTTGTCTCTTATTTTTAAATTATATCTTAAAGTCAGAAATTTTAATTTATTTCAGATCTTGGTCAAAATTCTCCAAAAGAACTCTAAAAATTAAAAACACAAAATAAGGAGCCATACAAAAAAAAAAAGGAAGAAAATAAGAGGAAAGAAACCATAGAGGAAGTTGAAACGTAATAAAGTTATAGTTCATAAAATGTTAACATATTGCCCATCAGCTACTTCTGTGAACAATTAGTTGTGATTAAGAGGTATATATTATTAAGTCATCTGTAGGAGGTTCGTGCAGAAATTTTTTGCCACACAGAAGCTCCATCCCTGAATCTCAGAAGGATGCTTTGAAAATGCATCCTCCTAAATGTCTCAGTCTGCTTGATTTAACAAGACCCTAATTGCCTGATTATTGATTATCTCTTTGAAGTACAGTAATCATGATATTGCAGCAAATTTGCCATCTGCCTGTCTTGTTAACAACCCGTCTATTTTCACCACAAGCTGTCTTACCAAATGAAAACACATATGGTTTCATTGCAGTGCATGTCCTTAAAAGGGCTGCAAACACAGATGGCTTTGGAGAGGAACACAATGGGGTGACAGCTCGAGTTTGCCACTCCTCTGGAACTGTTGTGATCATCTGCCTCATATCAGTGGTCTCTGTCCTCCTCTTGTGGATCCCATCCACCTGGGATGCCTACGGAGGTTGCTAAACTTCCAGGCTTGGTCACCAAGAATAGGGAATTGTGGCTTCAACCGTAATTCTCACAGATCACATAAATATCCAGAGACCCCTTTTGAGGCAAGCAATTGACTTAGAAGGATTAGGCAGAATCCAGGCCTAACACCTATTTCCAACCTATGAAACCAAATTTCTTTTGGTACCCTAATTACACTCAGAAGAGGAATGATTTCCCTAGGATCACCATCTTTGGCCCTAGTTTGCAAAGAACTATTTCAATAGAAAGGGCATATTTCCAGTAAATCTTATTCCTACATCCCAGCAGCTCCTCCAGTTTAAAAGGCTTTTGTACCAATACAGTTATCTTCATGCTGAGGCTGGGATTTCTCTCCATTAAGATTAGATGCCTATAATATAGACATCCATGTCAGAGTCTAGTAATTCCTGGATACAACTTAACCTCATTCTGAGGTAGATATCAAAGATAAGCTCAGTTCTCAGTGTCTAGATGTCCAAAATACCTCTGGAAAATACCCTAGATAACTCACCGAGATATTCCCAGCCTCAGAAAGACAAATTCCACCACCAGTGCTTTTGCTGCTACTGCCAAAGTGATATACCTTGCACATGTAGACAAGCCTTCAAATACATTAGAGAGAAGCAACAGGCTGATGATGAGCAACTAATAATTAGCAGAGTAATTAGAGCAGGCAGTGTGAGGAAAGAACTTGCTGGCTATGCTCCATATGACCCTGAATGGTAAGGAACCTAGAACACAATTAAGGTAAAATGAGAAAAGAAAGCAGAAGCAATCCATGTGCAAAGCAGAATGGAAATACTCCCAACTAGCAGAGCTGTTTCCCCGCACCCACAGCAGAGCTGGGGCTGCGTATGCTGGTTTTGGCCCACCACCAGTCTCCTCAAGATGGCATTTTGGGAGGGGTGGGAGAGATTTAATCTTCACCTAAAACACTTCTTCTCCTATTAGGAAGAATTACCTTGTGCCTCCATTTTCATTCTAGGTCTACTACAAAGCTTACTGAGGAGGGGTCTGTTCAAGACACTGCTTTTTCAATTACTCTGTGCTCCCTGCAGCTTTCCCCTTTTCCAAGAAGAAAGTCTTTGGAAGGATTAGTTCCACCACTGGCTTTTTGTTCAGAGCTAGGTGGTTCCAAAATGTGTGTAAGAGAGATTAGCTTGCTCCAGGACTGAGCACTCTGCTGGGAGATTCAAGTAGCTGCCCCCAACCTTATGTGATGCACAGGAACAAGCAAAATATGCCAAAATGAGGATTTTGTTTTTATTATAGTTTTATCCAAATGTCAAATAAAACTTGGTAAACTTAACAGGTCTGAAATGCGAGCTGCCAGGAAAGAAGTATGTAAAAGCAGAAACTGGTGGTCAGTGAGGTTAGCATGGCTTGTTACAGCCATCTGCAGAGCATGAGCTCAATGACTGTATATGAGGAATTTCTCTATAACCAGAGCATGGCTTTAGGAAGAAAGATTACCTAAAGCCGAGAACCATGCCTATAATGGCAGTGTTTTCCAAAGTAGGCACCAAACCAGATGATGCAGCTGGGATGCTGTTTTCATGGAAGTCCTGAAGATTCACAGCTGAACATCAGGCTATCCCTTTCCTAGATGGAATTTCTACCCTCAGAGTACATTGTTCACTAGGCTGATTAAATCAGCCCCACTACATCTCAGTTCATTTTTTCCTTATCTGCAAATTCAAAGAAAAAAGGMCCCCTTGAATGTTCCTTAGAACCCTGGCTGGATTCTTGCTCTACCAGTAGCAACAGGAATTTGGAGCTTATGACAATAACATATTGCTGTTGGCCGCATCAGGAGAGATTAGAACCTTTCCCAGAATGTGCATTTTTTAGATCGCATTTTGGAAACATCTGATTCTCTCCATTGACCATATGGGATGAGAGGATACACTCTTTCAACTCTTTGGGTATAACTAATTTGGCAGAGACCTCAGGCACTTGGGATCCTAAGTCATTTATCAAAGGTCACACAGAAACTTTTCCCAGACACACACTGCAACCAAATCACCAAGCCCATCAGTGCTTCAATCTCAAGACAYTGTTCTCCTTTCAACAAACCTCCTTCCTACCCCTTAGTTATCCAGCTTGCCCATCTGGTACTTTCTACCAGTACTTATGGTTATAGGGGAAAATGAAGTTGTCAGACTTCAAATGGACTTTAATTGTCTGAATTATTTGCCAAAGCAGCTGTGCTGTTTGGAAAACACTCATAAAGGTTTAACATAATTGCCTCTTTGAATAACAATTTCTCAAGCCCCAAACTGAATCTCCAATGTGATAGCCTAGATGTAAGCATAAATTGGGAAAGCACAGTCCCCCAACACCAGTGCTTGCAAACTATACACAGGGGAAAGGTTTACACCAGAAGAGCTCCACACCCAGGACTGTTCCCTCACTCCACCCTCCCCTCTCCTCCACCTTTTCCCTCAGTCCACACACTGAATACTAACCAGTAATCCAGCCGTCTTCTGTCAGCTTCGAGCCCTTGCACAAATAGCCAGTAGCTGGATGAATATACATTTCAGCTTTAACTGCTCCTGAGGCACCTTCTGCAGCTGGTAGCCTTCAAAACTAGGTTTCCTGCTCTTTAAATGAAATGATGCACTCTGGATCAGACTTAAAACACCAGCATACTGTGCTGTTTAGCCTTCAGAGAGATGTGTCAAGTAATTGCTGCCCTCTTAAATCATTGATGAGCACTTTAAATGTACAGATTAGCTTACACATTTGAGACATGGGTTTTAGAAAACGTTGTGGAAAGTGTCCATAATACAATTTGCCTTTTTAAACAGACACAGTTCTTCAGGCAAGAGAATGCAAAGGCCCCAATTCTTGGAAGAGACAGCATGGAGAATGTAGCCCGAGTGCTCCAAGCAAGTTACTCCAGCCTTGACCCTGCAAATACTCCATGTGGGAAGAAGCCTGGTTTTCTGCAGAGCTCTGTGTATCCAGGGCACATCTCCAATGCAGACAGCAGCAGGGATACCCAAGCAAGCTTTCCAAYTGTTTGCTGTAATTTTGTACCAGTTATGGTATGTAATGGCTTTTTCTGGGGTCTTCTATGTGTTCACATTCAGTCTGGAAGTTGCATGTTACCAGAGCTCCAGTCTGGGGCTTGCTCCTTCTTGCTATAGCTAGCCTGCTCCCATTCCTTGTGGCTTTTACATTAGAACTGTCCCCCATACATTTCTGCAACACCATATCTCCAGCATGATTGCACAGCTCAGTTGAAACAGAGAAACCAATACATTTAGACCTTCAAACACTCTCTGATCTAAACACATCTTATCTCAGGTTCTCTATGATTTCTGGCCACCATGCCATGAGTGATAAATTAAGCATATTAGAAAATAAGCCTGACCGAAGTTCATTAGAACTTCTCATTAGCTCTGGGGGAGAGCTGTAGTGAAAGATGTGATGCCAGCGTACTTCAAACATTGGCATCTCCTTCCCACATGGCCCCCTTCTGCTATTAGCCAGCCGCTTCTCTGCATAGCTGGCAGCAGAGTTGCAGATTTGCTTCTACTCAGAGATCTCAGATACTTGCTGGAGGTTGTCAGCTTTTAAGCAGATCAGGCACTTGCAATCAGTATTGTGAACTGTCTGTCCCTTGTGAAGCTGGAAGGGGAAAGAGAATCAAATTTTTCAAGAGAGATCATTTGGCAGCAGGGATGTGATGCTGACAAAAGACAAATGTCCTTCTGGTTATGCCAATTAGCTGAAAAACCCTCTTTTAAGGGTGACAGGAGCACCTCACAGGAGTCAGGCAAAGCCGAGAACTTTCCATCCACAGGTGTTTTACAGTGGCTGAGAAAGCATTTGCTGGTCTTTGAGCAGCGTTTTACAACTCTAAGGCCAGACTCAGCCTGGAGTTGCACTTTCATGCAACAACAACAAGGCCCAGGGAGGAAAGTCTAATAGAGAGATTTCACACGAGGAAACTTTACATGCTCTTCGTGAGGACAGCGTGGGCAGCAACGTCGACGACGCTGAGGAGACCCATGACCGGGCTCATAGTTTCTCGAGCGCTGAGGCAGCAGGGCCGGGTGCGGGGGTCGGCCTTGTCCCGGCGCGGCTGGCTCTGGGCGCGACTCCCGCTCGCTGAGGCACCGCTCCTCAGGGGCCGCCACGGTCCGGAGTGGGGAGGGCAGGAGCGGGAGACCGCCAACGGCAGACGACCGCCTGCTGGCAGGGCGGTTCAAACAAGCGAGTGACTGTTAGCGAGGCGGTTCAAATWGGCGCGCGGCGGTGGGCGGGGCCGCTCAAGTAGGCGCGTGGCGGTGGGCGGGGCGGTTCAAACGAGCGAGCGACCGTTAGCGAGGCGGTTCAAACGGGCGCGCGGCGGTAGGCGGGGCCTCTCTTCGCGGTCTYTCAGCGGAGGCGGCAGCTCCGAGCTCTGCTCTCAGTTCGCTTCAGGAGCCTGCGGAGCCCGGCGGCTGCTGAGCAGGGGGAAGCAGACGCCGGCAGAGAGGGACGCAGCTGTTGTCACAGCGGGGAGAGGGGGGCTGGCCTTCTGCTCGTGACTGGGCAGGGTTGCTTGGAGGTTGTTCCCCTGTCACCTCCTTTTCTACTTTAAGTAGGTGATACCACACTGAGGGGAGTGAGCCATGTGTTGGGGGACGGGCTGGTGAAACAGGCTGGGCAGAACTCGTGAAGTTCAACACGAGCAAGTGCAAGATCTTGTGTCAGGGGAGGAATAACCCCGTGCAGCTGTAGAGGCTGGGGGCTGACTGGCCAGGAAGCAGCTCCTCAGGAAAGGATAGGGGCTCTCAGTGAACAAAAAAAGTAGAAAAAACTTTAAAAAACCCTTAAGCTGTAAACACACCATCAATATGAGAAGTGCTCATGGGAGAGGTGATTCCCTCAGACTCTACATTGTTTCTGAAAGCACCCTGAAGGAGCTGGTGTGCTCGCTGCCAGAGTTAGGTGAGACATGAATGAAGTGGCTGCTGAGCTCTGCACCAGTGGGAGTGCCTGGAAAAACTCCATGAACGCAGTAGGTCTCACTCAAACCACGGTTGTTACACATCCGATAAGGGTGACATGGTTTCAGACACACTATTCATGTTGAAGAGCTGGGGTTATTTATGTTTCCGGGCATGGTGCTATTCATTTGCATAAAAGATTCCGTGTAGTGAGAGCATGGTTGCATGCAGAAAGTGTAATTATGGAACTGCTGAATCGTTATTCCTGACCTTAACGTGGCTGCAGAATGAAGTCAGTATTATTACAGGTCCATGTTAATTGTCAGCATCCCTGCACTAAGAGTCATTACTGAGGAACTACTGGGACATTTAATTGCCTAAGCAATTAATTACTGGGCAAAAATGGAGAGATATATGTTCCCATGGGTGTCTCCCTGCAAGCGTTAAAAGTTACGGCAACTAACTGCAAAATGAACCATAAATGTGAGCAGTCACCATCAGTTACTATACAGTGATACTGAGCAGGGAGTTTGCAGGAGAGTTTGGAGAGAACTAGCAGGAATTGCAGTGTGGAGAAAGTCTCTTCTAGGGCCTCCTCAAAGAGGAGAGGAATTTGCTACTCTACCTCCTGCAGCTTGGATAGGAAACACTGAAGCTGATGGCAGAAGTTCTGATATTCACAGGGAACACAAAGGAGACCTTTCCAAGACCTTGCAAGCAGTGCTGGCTACTACTGGGAATGCTGCCTCCACCTATTCCCCAACACTAAGATCAGCCAGAAACCAAAAATAGCCTTGGCCCTTTTCATTTAGTCTTAAAGCAGTTACGGCTCCAATGAGTCACTCCACAGCCTAGAAATGCCAAGCTATGGGGCTGTGCACTCATGCTCTCTGACGTGAATGTGCTGCTTTGGGGAGACACCACTCCTGTGGGTGGATTTGCAGAGGGTGAAATCCATAGTGAGCTTGCTGCCTTGTGCTGCTCCAGCAGCTGCAGAGGAAACCAGAGCCCAAATTCTCCATGGCCTCCGAGCATGCTGTGCTAAAGCTGGATAATCCACTCATGAGGAACACGCTGCATGGCTGTAAATAGCGGTAAATGCTCGAAGATCAGAACAGCCTTGGGAAGTAGATAATGGCTGGTGTACAACAGAGATCCTCTCTGGCATAACTACACCGTCAGACTCCCCTCACGTAGACTCAGTGTGTGGCAGTTGCCAGCTTCATTATACAATGCCCCCAAGTGCCATGAGTTGAGCTGACAGAAGTGGTCTGTTGCCAGTATAGCACCATCCATGCTGGGAGTTTTGCTGGCATCAGCAGGTTGATTTTTTTTTTTTTTTTTAACATTTCTTAGCTCATGTAGTTACGCCAGCCAAATTCTGCTGCAAATATCAATTCCTTGAATTCAGAATCACATCTAAAGTATTTAATCCTCTCCTCCCTGCAAACACAGCTCTCAGATATTCATCCATACTTCATGCTCTTCCACTTATCAGCAACACCCCATCAGGAGACCAGGCATAAACACCACAGAAGGGAACTGGGCATTTCAGAGCCACTAGGCTTCAGTTTCAGAAACAAAAATTGGTGACGGTCATTCCTCATTTATTCCTGAATGCAGTGATCTACCATTCACAAGCTAATATTAAATTAAACAAATATACTGGTGACAGTTATCCTAGCAGTCACTAGTAACATCAAGGAAGTTTGGCTCTTAGTAAAAAATGGTATCATATATGCCTATTGTGAAGGAAGAGCTGAACGCTGAATCCAAGCTCGTCTGGGTCAGACCCAAGTGCTATTCCCCCACCCCTGGGACTTGCTCAGAGTTGATGTAAAAAACTGCAAAGAAGTTCTTTCAATACCATTTTCTAGCACCTTAACTATTTGCTATTTAAACAAAGAGAGGCAGAAAAACTCTTGTAACTTGGCTCAGCTCAGTCAATTGGTTTGTGTTTCTTGGCAATCTGAAAAAAAAGACTGAACAATACATTTTTTGAAGTTTCTCTTCTGGTCATCCCTCTTCTATGTGCTGTGCTAGAAAAAAAAAAGGAAGAAAAAAAAAGAAGAGCGAGCATGCAAGAGAAAGAACCCAGGTGTTGTATTTTACTTTAGTGAGAAGGGAAAAGGGGGGGACAGCTTGTGAATGCAATTAAATCAGCTAGCAAAAAGCTGAAAATCAGCATGTCTGAAAAGAATTTGAAACAGTGAGTGTGGTTCTATATTTAGTGGAAAGTTTCCTKTTTCCTTTGCAGCTTTTGCATAAAGCCCAAAGGCATAAAGAGAATAGATCTGTCTATAGCAATCTGTAGCCCAAAGTGTCAGAAGTCTACAGTAAATATGTAATGCCACCAAAGGAGGCTTTTAAAAGATGAATGCCCCAAAGCCTCTGAATTCAAAGAAATGAAATCTTTGTAGTGCACAATACCACATCTGTATAACTCAGGGTAACGTTGCCTAAAATGAATCTGTGTATATGACTCACTAACTCCCTCCTACTTACACTAATGGGTTACCGATGCACATGCTGCAGGAGCCCCATCTCCATAGATAATCAGATATTCCAGGAGCATACAGCATAAACTCAGATTCAGAAGCAGACATTTGTTTTAATCCTGGGTCATTTCTTTTGCTGGTCGAGGACACAGCCCCAAGACCGCTGTAACATTCTTAATAGATGGTTATTGTAAAAATTTTCTTATGTACAGCTTTGTGTTAAATCATTTTCTGAGGAAACTGCACCATAAGATTCTCCTGTCTATTTTAGGCAATATATCAGATTAGCTTATTACCTGGTCAAAAATAATTGTCCCACTGGTTAATGGTATTTTTTGAAAACAGGAATTTATGAGAGAAA
Organism: Phoebastria nigripes; assembly: GCA_035582835.1. NCBI lineage: Eukaryota > Metazoa > Chordata > Aves > Procellariiformes > Diomedeidae > Phoebastria > Phoebastria nigripes. Next base: position 696,364 of record JAYKAV010002918.1, read on the forward strand.
CAGGAAGTCAGATTACAAGAATGTTTCTGGCATTCTTACTAAAAGACTGTCCAACACAGGCCATGCCATGCTTGTTTGATCGGGCAACTGTTACTCAAGGTCACTGTTTCATGTATCCTTTCAACCTTACAGCAGAGCAATGCTGTTACCCCCACTTTATGGGACAATCATAAGGAAACCTGCTATTATGGTGGTAATGATTTGCTTGATTTTGGCTATCTAAAAGCTAGGAGTCTAGGTTAATCTAAGCTAGCCAGATATACTACTTGGGAAAGAAAGATCCAGAGGGCATTTCATCACACCCTAAATGTCTAACGTAAGTGAGATGCGAGAGGCTGGAAAAGAGAGGTTATATAGTGCCTTCCTGTACCAGGATATTCTAAGTACTCTGAGCCTACAAGGAGGAAGGCCCATGGCCATATACATACTGCCCTTGAATAGCCAGACCTAAAGTCCCTTCCTGGATCCCAATCTGCTAGAGTCTGCTTTGAGATTTGCTGTAAAAGTGACTGGGGACCTGTCACCTTCTGAGGTGCAATGTGGTGGCAATGAAGCATCCCGTGAAAATGTATCATGGGGATTTATACAGTACTCAGACCCAAATTCAAAGCCTACCCTGTGATTGACCTTCAGTGCACCCCGAAACATGAAGGCAGTAAGGGAAGGCAGCAAATTCAGTTGGTAGGTGTGGGTTTGGAGCTGTGGACATAGGGTAAATGCTTTTATGGGCATCTTTTCAGGAACTCTACCTGAGCTGTGTTTGAACCAGGGACCCTAAAGGGACTGGCCTGGTCACAGTAATACTCCTGAAAACCATTAAGATCCCAGCCTGAAAAAAGTTTTTTGAGCATGTGTATCTCTGGGAACAGATTGGCATTCTTCCTCTCACTCTGCAGCTTTAAATGGCTCTGGCCTGCCCTGAAAGTTTGCTCAGTAGCCAGTCTCACACCTCTGATCTGGCAGGACTCAGGGAGGCTGTGAGCACCATCGGTGACTGCCAGACATTGCAGGGCTTCATTTAAAATGCAATTAACAGGCTCTGCAGCTCTCCATAGAGGAGAGAGAAAAGGCTGTGTTTAATTCTGCAGACCCTGGTGAGTGAAGAAGTTGTGAGTAAAAGTCAGTGCTGGTAGAAAAACTTCTTTCAACTAAACTTCCTCCAGTTGGAGAAAGAGGGAGAATAAAAAAACAGAATTTTATGAAATCTTATTCTTTCAATGAGAAATTCATAGGTAAGCTTTCTTTGGATACAGTGGGATTGATCCTTGGAGCAGGAAACAGAAAGCATTTCTGGAAAAGGAGAGCATGGAAGGATGGTAGGATTAGTGTGAGAAGGCACAAGCCCCTCTTCCAGAGCCAAAATAAAAAAGGTAAGGCTTTATCGCAAACTTACTGTTTGCTATTGCAAACCTTAGCTATTCCACTCATTAGAAGATGACTCACATTACCCAGATCTGTCAGGCTTATCCTTTCTTTTCTTGGAGGAATAGGGTGAAGAAGCTAAAACAACTGCATGCTGGACAACACTAGCCAGGCAAACTGCAGCAGAAGTCTCCAACTGCTTCATCAGCTGCAAGGATGACATTAGCAATGAGCTCCATTCAGTCCTTTTACTGCATTATTATTTACTCACACGCAACTCCCAGAAGACCCCAGTTCAATAAGTACCATTAAAGAAAAGAAGGAGATTTGGGAAGAAAGATCCTTCCCTACTTCTCATCATCTCCCACTTCAGTCCAAGTTTTCTCCTTTTAATTCTTGAAATCAGACCCAAGTTTGTAGTATGGATAATATTTGCCTGGTCACACAGTCCCAAATTATTACAGTGACAAAACAGAATTAATTGCATGGGGGACTTTCAAATGAGCTTCTAAGGAAGAGTTCATAGCACAGTTTTAACCAGCAGTTCTCATCCTCCTGAGACTATCGGAATTCTGTGTGCTTCTTCAAAAAGATAACTGTCCCTTCTCCCTCCTATGTTTTTAGGAAGCGTGGCTGTCATTTGATCTGAAAGAGCCACTGCATTGAGCAGTGTGGGTATCAGCAGACTGCTGCCAGTTGGAAAACAGCTTGAGAAACACAATAGGAATTGAAAAAGAGGGAAAGAGGAAAGGGGACTTGGGCAGAGACAACGGGATGGAGGAGGCAAAAAGAATCCAAAAGAGAAAGAGGAAAAGCGATGGGTGACCTTGGCTTTTGAAGTGCTGAAGGATCTGAATTCCAGCACCTTGTCCCAGGAAAGAGARAGGCTGCTTCAAGTGACATAGCCCCCAACTCCCGGAAGCTTTGGGTTGACTTCTCACAGCAGAAGTTCCTGGACAGCTGACCCATAGCACCCCTGGGCTGTCATAGGGCAGTCTGAGCTGGCAGATTCAGCAGCTATGTGAGCAGAGAGGGAGCCAAGTAGCTCAGCAAGTAGATTAGGAAAACAAACGGGAGCTCATCTCTCAATTCTAACTCCCCTGCTGGAAGGGGAATGTGTTTGCTCATACCTGCCAGCAGAACTGCTCTGGTGCCATCTCTGCCTGCCTGCAGAAAATGTGTATTGTCATTTTGTAGAAGCTGAAAAACACCTTAATGCTACATCACCCTGCATTCATGCAGGGTAAGTCTGGTACCTAGCTCTGTTCATCCTCCATGCTCTGATTTTGGGTTATCTGTCATTTCCRGACCAGCAGCCTAAAACATCCCTTCTTGCAGGAGCCCTGCTTGCAAATCTGAGGGATTAAGTATTACCAGTGAGAGGAGGAGGAATTTAGAGCTACACCTGCTGCATTTCTGGTACTTGCCAGTGAGCAGGGCTGCCTTGCCGGAGTCTGCAACTGTACCCACCCAAGAGCAAACAAAAGTCTCCCAAGAGCAACGTTTTCAGAAAGCTCCAGATTTTGGAGTCATGTGTCCATGTAAAACTTGAGAATGTGCTGTTAAAATAAAAAATAACCTAACAACAAAATAATTTTGCTGCAAAATTAATCTAAAGTTAAAGTAATTGTATACAGGGTGAAAGTCAAATCAAAAACTATACGAAAGACATGAAATAATTTTACTCTGTTTAAACAGAACACTTGGATACTGTAAAGTCAAAGATAAAAGTTGGAATAATTTGTACTGATTTTTCCTTTAACAAATGGTTATGAAAAACTAATGTGTTCTCATGAAATGATTTGATTTAAATAAATCTCTATTTTCTAACAGAAAGACATTCTGTCAGTGTGTTTTCCAGGCACCTCTGACAACAATAACTAATGCAGTGTTGAAGAGAGGTCTCCGGCTGCAGGGAGTGCTTGGTCCTGTCCCTTGTACCGGAGGGCAGCAAAGACAACACCTGTGTGCGGTGTGACCAGGTGGATGATCTGCTCAGCCTGGTGGCAGAGCTGA